>JAVJIF010018456.1:0-71064 GCA_038442645.1 Agave tequilana
TTTTGATGGTGGTGGTATTTTGGAGAAGGTAAAGGAGAAGGTGGAGGCTTTGGTGGAGTTGTTGGAGTTTGTGGTGGTTTACATGGAGATGGAGGAGGAAGAAGATGAGGTAAGAAGTTGGAGAAGTTGTAGTGGTTGTTGTGGTGGAGATGAAGGAGGAGTTGGTGGTGGTTAGAGTTTGGTGAAGAGAAAATGAAGTGGAATGAAGAAGGAAAAGTATATAAAGGATTTGGGAATTGTGAAGGTGATGTAAAAATATAAAAAAGAGGGGTTATTTGTAAAATGGTGGGGTGAGGTGGTTCTTGGACGGCCATGGTGATGGAGAGGAGTTTGAGTGGTTTTGGATATTTTGGAGAAGATATTTTTGGAGGAGGAGATATTTGGAAAAGATATTTTTGGTGGAAGAATGGAGAATTTTGTAGAATTTGGTGGAAGGAAAAGGAAGGAAAGAAAAAAGAAAAAGGAAAAGAAATTAAAAAAGGAAGAATTCTCTTAGAAGAAAAAGTGAAAATAATTAGAGTAGCGGATTCCCGGGATTTAGTTGCGGATGCGGAAAACTTTCGGAAAAATACTGAAATCGTCCGAAAATCAAGTATCTCGGAACGACCCGCAAAATTTTCAAAAATCAAGAATATTATTCTAAGAATCACGGTGAAATCCATTTCAAGAAATTCTTTATAATTTTTAAATTAAAAATCCTAGAATCGGCCGCCAATATTGGTCGACACCCAATCTGGCAGAAATCTGATAAATTCTGAAAATTCCCAAAAAAAGAATTAGATAGTAAATATTATTCTAAGAAAATATGGGGGAAAGCGGTTTCTCAAAATTTGACTCCATTTGTAAATTAAAAATTCAGGAATCGGTCAGCGGTGCTGGTCGACACCGGTTTTGAAGATTTTCCATTTAATTCAGGAAAATTTCAGAAAATCATAAAAAATCTAAAATATTGGAAAATGATGTTTGAAACTGAAATCGGTCAAATCTGAATACCGAAAGACCAAATTGAGTAAGAATCTAGGATCGGGTCCCTGGTTCAGAGAAGAGCAGACTCTGAGTCCACGAATCCGGATCCAAGACAAAACGATCATATAAATAATTCATAATACAAAATAAAAATAGGAAGTAAATCGAAAAATACGATCAGAAAATATGAATACGCAACTAGGTACGTATTCTGGGAGCGGGGTGTTACACCAACCTGGATTCTGCATTTAATGCAGAGATCCTCTCCATACTGCATTTAATGCTTGTCCTGCAAGATCAATTCAGAGTCTTATCACCATGCCTTTTTGTCTTTTCAGGCAAACGCAAAACTCGCGTAATCCTCCTGGACGCGGATTTTTCTCCGCGTCCAGTTCATTTTTCCCAAGACGCAACTTTGGTTTCATGGAGATGCAACTTTCTTTGGTGCGTCTCTTTTGGTTTTGAAAAGAAAAGCAACATTATTATAATCATTTCCATTCCTTTATATAAACCCCACTCCTTTCTCTCTCTCATTATTTCTTCTTCTTCTTCTTTGTTTCCTGAGAACGAAACCAGCAGCCAAGAGCTCATGCTCTCTCCTTTGGCCACCCATTCTCCACCACTTTCCCCTCCATTTCCACCACCAACACCACCTCTTCTTTCCCCTCCATCTCCTCCTCCATTCCCACAACAACAACAACCACAACACCACCTCCACCATCTTCTTTTTCCTCTTCTTTTTCATCAAATAACCCATTTTCACCACCACTTTCTCCACCATCTCCACCACCATATACTCCATCTGGCCACCAACGACCATGTCATCTTCCTCTCCTCGTCGTGCTCTTTCCGACGAGCTATTGCATCGCTCTCCGAAACTCCTTTTGCAAAACTCTAATTTTTCATTTTCAACTACACTTGCACTCCACCATTGATTTGGGCTTGGAGCTTTGGCCACCTTTTCCGGCCATCTCCGGCCACTTCCGGCCATCTCCGACCATCTCCGGCCACCTCAGGCCGTCGCCGGCAACTTGACCGACCCCCTTCCATTCTTTTTTCTTTCTTTGCTTTCCTTCTTTCTTTTTCCCTTCATTCATTCTTTCTTCCCTTCTCTTTTCTTTCCTTCTTTTTCTTCCTTCCTTAAAAATTCCAAACCTGCGTCCCTTTTCTCATTTCCCGCGTCTGCCATTTCCCGCGTCTGCATTTTTCCGCGTCTGCTATTTCCCGCGTCTGCCATTTCCCGCGTCTGCATTTTCCCGCGTCTGCCATTTCCCGCGTCTGCCATTTCCCGCGTCTGTGATTCCGCGCCTGCTATTCCCGCGTCTCCATTCTCTTCTCCTTTCTATTTGAACGCGTTTATGCGTTGATTTCCTGGATTCCAGAGCTTGGGATTTCATGGCGTTTTCCAAAGTTCTAGGCGAATGTTCTCGCTTTCCCATTGGACTTTCCCGCATCGTCGGGTTGACTTGCATAACATTATGTATTTATATCGGTATTCTCGTTTGGTATTGTGATGTACATACTTGTTATATTAATGTTGACATACACTTGTTTGTATCATACTTGACAACTGACGTGTTACCACCTGACATGATTTACTACTTAGCGCTTGTTCCTCATTATAACATGACTTACCATCTGCCTCCTGACATATTAATACTTGACCCGAATCTATAGTATTCATGTACTGCTAAATTCCTGATCATGTCTTGATCCTTTTATTCTTGTGAATTGCTAACTACATACTATATTATTATAAGACAACTTGCACCCGGTTTGGGAGAAACTGATGGGCCCTGATTAATCATATTTATGGTTCTCTTATCGAGACGCGCGTGGCCACATACTTGAGGGATCACCTGGCGGCCACCAGGGATTCCGTGGGGTGTGCTGGCACCCTACTCCTGTTTATTCCTGCCGGGTATGCACACGCCCTAGGCCTATTTCTATGGGATCTGCGATACTCTATTCCTGTTCGGGCGTAAATAAGTCCCGGTACCTAGCGGTACGTTCCGGCTCAGCACCGGATACTCCTGGACCGTTGTCCCGGGCATGTACGGGGCCCATCCGAAACATGATTCATCGAACTTTATCAGTTTCCAAATAACTTGCTCTATAAGTTGTGAGTGGAAGTATGTGAAATGGGACACATACTGAAGCCTAGAACTTAGACAGCCCCAATTATAATAAGATGCTAATATACCATTTGTTGTGCTGTTCTGTAACTCAGGTTGTACGCGCTTGGATTACGGTAACATGGGATAAAGGTATATAGATGAGGGTTTCCTTGTTTGGATTATTCCTTCGAGGTACTAATCTCATGGAGCCGTGGCCTAAAACTTGTACAATCGAATTTGCTCGTAATCGGTTTTATTCGGTTTTATCAGTTTTATGTTAGCTTAGGAGATAACTGGTGTTGCCCTATCTACTTTACTTCTCGTCTTGTTACCTCCCCTTATCTTATCATACCATGAGTATTCCCTGCTTGACATCACTTATTATATATCTACTCGCTCCTGCATGCTTGTGCTCACAACACGGTTTTCAATGCATGATTATGATTCAGTTTTATCGATACACTTGTACTTATCTTGGCACGCCATCTGGCATTCGCATCACCACTCGCTGGGGAAGTTCTGACTCCTCTGGATCCTCATGTCCAGGTTCTGGAGCTTGGGGCTAGGGGATTCTCTTTGTTGCTGACCAGAGAGGTGCTACGGTAGCTTGGATCTCCAGCAGACCATTTGAAGCTCTATCCTTCCAGGCTCCCTGTGCGCCTCTCGAGTTTTCCTTTTGTAAACTCGTGAGTGCCTTATACTGTTCATACATGTACATCTCTTTGTATTCTCGCATTTGCACCTATCAGTGATGTAATATTCTTGTAATATTTATCACCTCTGGTGATAACTTTATAATTGTACTCATATGTTAGAATGTATAATGCACCATTGCTTCCGTACTCTGATTCTTGCTTGTACTGATGCTTAGCATATATACGTGAGCGTATTTCTAACCTGCGTATATACGTCGCAGTAACGTCTCCGTACCCGCCGGATCGGGGCGTTACAGGGTGGTATCAGAGCTTAGGCTCTCGCATCCTCAGTACGTCCAGATGGCAAATTAATGGTAAAGAAATTTGTAACTGGAATGCATGAGTCCTGGTTATACAGTCCAACTACAAGTGCAGAGTTATCTATTCTATCTTGATCATCCTTCCTTTGATTCCTAATCCTTTCCATCTTTCCACTGTTTTAGTTTTTCGTAGCCTTTATACCAACTTAAGATATGGTTATACTAGAGAGGAAGTGGCTGGTTCTGAATGAAGCTATTATATGGTCTCTTCGGTGAACTCTATGGTGCTCCGGCATTCTCAGAATGGATCAACGATCGAGTTATCTTTCAGAAGGCGGTATCCAGATTTTCTACGGTTATTTTATATTCTCTGCTATATCTTTCAGAGTGATCGATGCCTGGTATTCGGAGTTCTCAATTATCGGTCTTCTTTATTATGCTCAGTACTATCAGGGTTTCTTTTATCTTCAGTATTCTGGCTTATTCTCGGAGAGCTATCAAGTATGCAGCACGACTAGAATTCTATTTCTAAGTAATGATATCAGATCAATATTATTTGGCATCGTTCGAAGATTTATACAGCAGGAAGTGCAGAAGATGTCTATATTCAGATTATTGTTCAGTCGACTTGGGAGCCCTATCTATAGTGATTCATATCTTAATTGGTATAATTTCCATCCTTGTCCCCTTTGTGTTTACCCCTTATCGAAATTGCGAGGACGCAATTTTTTGTAAGGTGGATGGAATGTAACACCTCGTTCCCGGAATACGTACTTAGTTGCGTATCCAAATTTTCGATCGTATTTTTCGATTTACTTCCTGTATTGGTTTTGCTTTATGAATTATCTACATGATCGTTTTGCCTTGGATCTGGATTCGAGAACTCGGAGTCAGCCCTAGTCTGAACCGGGAACCCGATCCTAGTGTTTTACTCGATTTGGTCTTTCTGCTATTCCGATTTGACCGATTTTAGTTTCAAACATCATTTCTAATATTTTAGATTTTCTATGATTTTTTGAAATTTTCCTGAATTAAGTTGAAAATCTTCAAAACGGGTGTCGACCAGTGCCACTGACCGATTTTCGGATTTTTAATTTACAAACGGAGTTGAAATTCAAAAAATGACTTTCCTACAACTTCTTAAAATCACATTTTCTATCTAAATACTTTTTCTGGGATTTTCTGAATTTATCAAAATCCGGCAGACCCGGTGTAGACCGGTATTGAAGGTTGACTTCAGGATTTTTATTTTGAAAATGAGATTGAATTTCTAAAAAATCGATTTCACCAAAAATCTTTATATAATATTATTATTTTATTTTTGAGAATTTTTGGGAAGCTTTCCAAACTACTTTATTTTTTGGACTTTTCCGGAGTTTTCGGTGTTTTCTCAGATACCGGAATATTATCCAGTCTTCTCTTTTTTTCTCTCTCCTCGCTAGACGCGAGTTTTACCAACCTGGATTCTACATTTAATGCAGAGATCCTCTCCATACTGCATTTAATGCTTGTCCTGCAAGATCAATTCAGAGTCTTATCACCATGCCTTTTTGTCTTTTCAGGCAAACGCAAAACTCGCGTTTATCCTCCTGGACGCGAATTTTTCTCCACGTCCAGTTCATTTTTCCCAAGACGCAACTTTGATTTTATGGAGACGCAACTTTCTTTGGTGCGTCTCTTTTGATTTTGAAAAGAAAAGCAACATTATTATAATCATTTCCATTCCTTTATATAAACCCCACTCCTTCTCTCTCTTCATTATTTCTTCTTCTCCTTCTTTATTTCCTGAGAACGAAACTAGCAGCCAAGAGCTCTTGCTCCCTCCTTTGGCCACCCATTCTCCACCACTTTCCCTCCATTTTCCACCACCAACACCACCACTTCTTTCTCCTCCATCTCCTCCTCCATTCTAACAACAATAACAACCACAACACCACCTCCACCATCTTCTTTTCCTCTTCTTTTCCATCAAATAACCCATTTCCACCACCACTTTCTCCACCATCTCCACAACCATATACTCCATCTTGGCCACCAACGACCATGCCATCTTCCTCACCTCGTCGTGCTCTTCCGACGAGCTATTGCATCGCTCTCCGAAACTCCTTTTACAAAAATCTAATTTTTTATTTTCAACTACACTTGCACTCCACCATTGATTTGGGCTTGGAGCTTTGGCCACCTTTTTCGGCCACCTCCGGCCACTTCCGGCCATCTCTGGCCACCTCCGGCCGTCGCCGGCAACTTGACCGACCTCCCTTCCATTCTTCTTTCTTTTCTTTGCTTTCCTTCTTTCTTTTCTTCCCTTCATTCATTCTTTGTTCCCTTCTCTTTTCTTCCTTCTTTTTCTTCTTTTCCTTAAAAATTCCAAACCTGCGTCCCTTTTCTCATTTCCCGCGTCTGCCATTTCCCGCGTCTGCCATTTCCGACAACTGACATGTTACCACCTGACATGATTTACTACTTAGCGCTTTTTCCTCATTATAACATGACTTACCATCTGCCTCCTGACATATTAATACTTGACCCGAATCTATAGTATTCATGTACTGCTAAATTCCTGATCATGTCTGATCCTTTTATTCTTGTGAATTGCTAACTACATACTATATTATTATAAGACAACTTGCACCCGGTTTGGCAGCAGGGGCGGCTCAATTTCTAGGGAGACCTTAGGCGAAAATTTCGAATGGGCCCTTTTAAAATATACTTAAAAAAAGTAATTAATATTAACTAATATTTTATTTAATCAATATTTTATTAAAAAATAATTCTTCTAGCTTTTAAGATGCAAATTTTTTAATCAAGTTTTTATATTCAAGTTTTGCTAGCGTATCTTTTTCTATAGAGCAGTTGCAGGTCCTGCCGTCAGTCGTCTGAGGTCTGGGCGACCGGGGTGACGAAGAGCGAGGTTGCACACAGAGAGAGAGTTTTAATTTTGAAAAATTCTCTAATTATAATTAAATAGTTTGGGATAGTGGAAAAGACAGCTGGGGAAGTGGAAGAGACTCCTCTTTAATTATAATTAAATAGTTATAGAGAGTGGAGGATATTAGCCTGGAAAAGTGAAAGAAACTCATGCTTTCCTGTTAATATAAAAAATGAAGAGGGAAAAAATCAAAAAAATGTGGATGACAAGATTTGAACTAGCACAGGCAAAGCCCACACAATTTCTAATCATGTCTAATAACCACTCCGACATGCCCAATTGAACAAGCAAAAAACATTTTCTATATTTATATTTATTATTTTAGTTAATACTAATTTATATTATAATTTTGGAGGCCCCATTATATTTGGGGGCCCTAGGCGACTGCCTCATTCGCCTAGAGGTTGAGCCGCCCCTGTTTGGCAGAAACTGATGGGCCCTGATTAATCATGTTTATGGTGCTCTTATCGAGCCGCGCGTGGCCACATACTTGAGGGATCACCTGGCAGCCACCAGGGATTCCGTGGGGTGTGCTGGCACCCCTACTCCTGTTTATTCCTGCCGGGTATGCACACGCCCTAGGCCTATTTCTATGAGATCTGCGATACTCTATTCCTGTTCGGGCGTAAATAAGTCCCGGTACCTAGCGGTACGTTCCGGCTCAGCACCGGATACTCCTGGACCGTTGTCCCGGGCATGTACGGGGCCCATCCGAAACATGATTCATCGAACTTTATCAGTTTTCAAATAACTTGCTCTATAAGTTGTGAGTGGAAGTATGTGGAATGGGACACATACTGAAGCCTAGAACTTAGACAGCCCCAATTATAATAAGATGCTAATATACCATTTGTTGTGCTGTTCTGTAACTCAGGTTGTACGCGCTTGGATTACGGTAACATGGGATAAAGGTATATAGATGAGGGTTTCCTTGTTTGGATTATTCCTTCGAGGTACTAATCTCATGGAGCCGTGGCCTAAACCTGTACAATCGGATTTGCTCGTAATCGGTTTTATTCGGTTTTATCGGTTTTATGTTAGCTTGGGAGATAACTGGTGTCGCCCTATCTACTTTACTTCTCGTCTTGTTACGTCCCCTTATCTTATCATACCATGAGTATTCCCTGCTTGACATCACTTATTATATATCTACTCGCTCCTGCATGCTTGTGCTCACAACACGATTTTCAATGCATGATTATGATTTGGTTTTATCGATACACTTGTACTTATCTTGGCACGCCATCTGGCATTCGCATCACCACTCGCTGGGGGAGTTCTGACTCCTCTGGATCCTCATGTCCAGGTTCTGGAGCTTGAGGCTAGGGGATTCTCTTTGTTGCTGACCAGAGAGGTGCTACGGTAGCTTGGATCTCCAGCAGACCATTTGAAGCTCTATCCTTCCAGGCTCCCTGTGCGCCTCTCGAGTTTTCCTTTTGTAAACTCATGAGTGCCTTATACTGTTTGTAATACCCCGTTCCTGGAATACGTACTTAGTTGCGTATTCAGTTTTTCGATCGTATTTTTTCGATTTACTTCCTGTATTTGACCGATTTCAGTTTCAAATATTATTTTCCAATATTTTAGATTTTATATGATTTTCTGGAATTTCCTGAATTAATTGAAAATCTTCAAAACGGTGTCGACCAGTGTCGCTGATCGATTCCCAGATTTTTATCTTACAAACAGTTAGGAAATTCTAGAAAGTCCTTTAGGCATTATTTCTTAGAATCGTATTTCTTACCTAAATACTTTTCTGGAAATTTTATGATTTATGAAAATTCCACCGGAGTCGGTAGCTAACTGATTCCGGGATTTTTAGTTTTAAAACTATAAATTATTTCTCCAAACGAATTTCACCATGAGTCTTAAAATATTATTATTGATTTTTGGTAAATTTTACGAGTCGTTCTGAGATACTTGATTTCGGGACGATTTCGGTATTTTCTGAAATGTTTTCCGCATCCTCGACTTAAACCCGGGAAATTGTCTTTTCAATATTTTTTTATTTTCTAAGTCCAAGAAAATATCTTCTACTTTTAATTTCTTTTCTTTTTCCCTTTTCCTTATTTCCTTCCTTCCTCCACAAACCACAAAACTTTCCAAAATTCCAACAAATTCCACACACTTCCACCAACTTCCTCATTAATGCCTCTCTTTCTCTCTCTCTTCCATGGCCGGCCAAGTGGCCAAAAGAGGGACACCTCATCCTCTCCTATTTGCAAAAACCCCCTCTTTCTACATAAATTGCACCTCCTTCACAAAATCAAAATCTTATATAAACTTTTCCTTTACATTTTCATTTCTTTTCTTCACTTCAACAAAGATTTGGCCTTCACCAAAATCCCTCCTTCATCTCAACCTCAACCCCAACTCCAAAAACACCACAAAGTCATCATCTCCATCTCAAGCAACTACAACTTTTGGATTGGGATCGTGTCTATTATCGCCGAGGATCAAGTTTGTCGGCAACGTTCCTTTCGAACGCGTATAGCTCCAATTAACCATTCGAGTGAGTATTTTTACTCACCAAGACTTGTAAACTTTTAGTATACTTGTGTTTACAATTTATGTACACTTGTGCCTTCAAAATCATGCTTTTGGCCTTCAAATTCAACCATCAAATTCTGTTCTGTACCCTGTTTTCAGACCACAATTAGTCGACTTGACCTAGGAGCTAGTCGACTTGAAATCCTTATTTGAAACGACCCCTGTTCTGAAACACAGTTTTAGTCGACTTATCTTGATTATTAGTCGACTAACTTTTCCTGAAAATAAACCCCAACTCTCTGGAAATCACTGTTAGTCGACTTACCTTAACTATTAGTCGACTATAGATCATTGTTAGTCGACTACCCTTTCCACCATAGTCGACTAACTTTTCCTGAATCAGAAACTCGACTCTCTGTATCACAGATTTAGTCGACTTACGTATCTGTTAGTCGACTTGAGTTCACCGTTAGTCGACTACTCATTCCACCTAGTCGACTAACTTTTCCTGAAACAGAATTCCAACTCTCTGGAACCCAGTTTTAGTCGACTAGACCAGACTGTTAGACGAATAGAGACCACTATTAGTCGACTAACCATTCCACCTAGTCGACTAATTTAGGCTATTTATTATAGTTGATTTCTTTTCTGAATTTGGATCATACCCTTGATACATGTGGGATATATTATTCTTGTTTATGCTTCATGGATGGTACTTCATGACCTGTTACTTGATGGATGTTACCTCTTGTTACTTCATGGCTTGTTATTGTATATTCTCATTTCATAACTTGTTAATTAATGAATATCACCACTTATCATGCTATCTCTTAACACCAAGTATGATACACTTGACTTTTGTATAAAATGGACCAACTTACATTGGGTCGGGGGAAAACATGTGGATATCAATATGTGTTCATGTTTACAGTGGTATTAGGTATGTGTGCAACTATATTTCCGGTCTGACCTGAGGGCCTCCAGGGGACCGAGGGGAGTGCTTGCTCCCTCATTACTGGTACCATCATGATAAAGGGCATACATAAGTCCCTCCTGTTAGCCTAGCGGCTGGTTTCCGTCACCAAGCAACGGAACAATCCTGGACCGTTGTCCCGGGCATGTACGGGACCCACTGTAAACATAGTTCGTTGATAATCCCGCTGGTTTCCAATAACAACCTTGCTTTACTAGGATATGGATCTATGTGCCCTGGGACGCTGGGTCACATAGCTAGATATCACAGTAAGACAAGTAATAATAATAATAGACTCTAACTGTGGATTTATTGTATTCTGACTTTATCTCTTCATGCTTTCATTTCTTGCTAATTGATATTCATTATGTTGTTCTATCTTTCTTATTCTGTCTCTTAGCCATTTGGCTGTAGCCTGTTCGTTGTTGGGAGGTCCTGACTCCCTTGGATTTGTATATTCAGGTTCCGAAGTTTGGATCGAAGTGGAGCCTTCCACAGAGGATCAAGCTTTTCTTAGTGAGCAGGCAGACTAGTCCCAGTCCTTTGTGCCAGATTTCTCTTTTTGACTCACGGGATCTTTATCCTACTCGTGAGCATTTTGTGTTCATATTGTATCTTTTACTTTTGGACTTGGTTGTGATAAAAGATACATGTAATGTGTAATATTTTATCATATCTTGTGATAACTTGTACTTGTACTTTTAAGTTGGCATATGTATGTATATCACGCTTTGTCGTGTACTCTGATCCTTGTTGTACTAAATGCTTAGCGTATATACGTGGGGGCATTTTCTGACCTACGTATATACGTCGCAGTGACGTCTCCGTATCCGTGGAATCGGGGCGTTACAGGTTGGTATCAGAGCCTAGGCTCTCACACCTATAGTACAATCAAGCAGCAAATTAATGAAATTTGCTATTGCCAACTACAATGTACAAAGTTATCTAGTCTTTCTTGATTCCTTCTTGATTCCTTCCCTTGTATCCTAAAATCCTTCCATTTTTCCAAATTCCAGTTATCTTTTACCAACTAAGTATGGAGAGAAGGTCGGGTCGTAACAACTCTGGGCAAGCATCAAATGGACCCACGGGAGAGAATGTCGATATTCTGAGGGTTATTCAGACAATGATGGAGAACCAGCAGCAACAGACGGAACTCCTTCGGCAAGAGTTAGCAGCTCCAAAGGAACAGAGGCCGGGAAATATTTCAGACTTCAGACGGCTGCAACCAGCCATATTCACGGGTGAAGAGAAACCCCTGGATGCTGAGCAATGGCTGACAGATACCTCAGACTTGTTGAATGCAGCTCAAGTTCCAAAGGAGAATCAGGTGGAGGTTGCTAAGATTCAATTGAAGGATATAGCCAGAACATGGTGGCTAGCTGAGGAGGCAAGATTGGAGAAGCCTGTCACCTTGGACACATTCTCCAAGAGTTTCTATAGCAGATTCTTCCCTGCCACTGCTCAGAAGGACATGGAAGAGCAGTTTATCCGACTTCAGCAATGGAATAGGTCCGTGGACGAGTATGCCGCGGAATTTCTCAGACTTAGACGCTTTGCTCCATACATGGTAACTGATGAGGAGAAGCGGGCAAGTAGATTTCAGCAGGGCTTGCAGATGGACATCCAGGTCTTCTTAATGCCCCAGCAGCTGAAGACTTATTCAGAAGTTCTCACCATAGCTCGAGAAGTGGAGCGTGGGCTAGAGAAGAAGCAAGTGAACCAGATGAGGAACCAGGCCATGAAGAGGCCATTTCCACCAATAGGAAGAGGAGGCCCATACAGAGCAACAAAGGTTCAGACAATGAGGCAACCATTCCGACCAGCTCCTTACCAGACGGCCCAACCATTATCCTTCTGTAGCTATTGTCAGAAACCAGGTCACATTCGACAGAATTGCCGTAGGGCAAATGGATTATGCTTGGTATGTGGTTCCCGAGACCATTCCATAGAAGCCTGTCCACACAGAAGAATGGGGATAGCCGGCCAAGCTTTGCCAGCACTACAAGGACCAAGTGGACAGAGATCACTTCCAGGGCCACTTGGACAGAGGAACCAAGGACCGATGATCAGGAGAGCTCCTCCCCCTCCTCCACATCAAGCTATTCGCCCAGTCCAAAGAGGAGCTAGGACTGCTGCAGGGCGTGGAAGGGGACAAGCTTACAACTTGACGGAAGAAGAGGCTGAGACTTCTGAGGAAGTGATAACAGGTAAAATCAGGGTACACTCAAAACCTGTTTTAGCCCTCTTCGATTCAGGAGCTTCTCATTGTTATATCTCAGATCATTTTGTGGCATTGCATTCTATACCTGTTAGATCTTTAGACCACAAATGGGAGATTAGTACAGGGAATGGAGTAGTCATATCTACTAGAGTTTGCACTGATTGTCTAGTAGAACTTTGTAACAAGACCTTGGCCATAGATATGCTCGTACTAGACACCAAAGGGTACGACGTAATCTTAGGCATGACCTGGCTCAGTCAATATTATGCAGTTATTGACTGTAGGGAGAAGAAGATTAATTTCAGAATCCCTCTTCAGCCTGAATTCCAATTTAGTGGAGAAGTGAAGTCTACCAAGAGAAAGACTCGGATGACTAGTTCAGAGGTTCAGAAGGGCACACCGGTGTGGGATGAATTCCCGGGAGTGTTTGCTGAAATCTCAGAACTTCCACCTGAAAGGATGATTGAGTTCTCTATTAGTACTGTGCCTGGAGCAGCTCCTATATCCAAGGCTCCGTACAGGATGGCACCCACGGAGTTAGAGATTCTAAAGAAGCAGCTGCAGGAATACTCTGATAAGGGATTGATTCGGCCAAGTACTTCACCATGGGGAGCTCCAGTATTATTGGCAAACAAAAAGGATGGTGGTAAAAGGCTTTGTATTGATTATAGAGAATTGAATAAAGTTACCATCAAGAACAAGTATCCCTTACCAAGGATTGATGATCTGTTTGATCAGCTTCATGGAGCCCGAGTATTCTCTAAATTAGATTTACAATCGGGTTACCATCAGCTTAGGGTGAAGAAAGAGGATATTCCGAAGACAGCATTCAGAACCCGTTATGGCCACTATGAGTTTCTAGTTATGCCTTTCGGAGTCACCAATGCCCCTGCAGTTTTCATGGATTTGATGAACCGAGTGTTCTCGCCCTATTTGGATCAGTTCGTTGTTGTTTTTATAGATGACATCTTGATCTATTCAAAAGCTACAGAGAGCATGCAGAACACTTGAGGATAGTATTACAGACTCTCCAGCAGGAACAGCTTCATGCTAAGCGGAGCAAGTGTGACTTCTGGTTGGACAGTATAGCCTTCCTTGGACACATGGTTTCAGCAGAAGGAATTTCAGTTGATCCCAGCAAAGTCCAGGCAGTAAAGGATTGGCCAATTTCAAAGACGGTGACTGAAATTAAAAGTTTTATTGGACTAGCCGGATATTACAGACGCTTTGTCCAAGATTTCTCTAAGATTGCAGCCCCGTTAACCAAACTCACCCGGAAAGGGGAAAGGTACATATGGACAGAGGAATGTACTGCAGCATTTGAGCAATTGAAGCAAAGACTCATTTCAGCTCCAATCTTGAGGACTCCCTCAGGTAGAGGAGGGATGGTCATATTCAGTGATGCGTCCGGAAAAGGCCTGGGGTGTGTACTAATGCAACATGATCATGTTATAGCCTATGCATCCAGGCAACTGAAGCCTCATGAGCGGAATTACCCAACTCATGACTTGGAGCTAGCAGCTGTTATTTTCGCCTTAAAGATCTGGAGGTATTATCTTCTGGGAGACAAAGTGTTGATATACACGGATCACAAGAGCCTTAAATATATTTTCACACAGAAGGAATTGAAACATGAGGCAGAGGCGGTGGCTGGAGCTAATGGCGGACTATGATATAGACTTGCAATATCATCCGGGCAAGGTCAATACAGTTCCAGATGCACTGAGCAGGAAGCCAGAGAATAGAGTACTAGTCCAACTTACTCAACAGAACGAGTTGATCCAAGACATCATCAGATTGGACTTAATGTTAGTTCAAGGAACTGATAAGGCGGGACAGTTTATGACCTTGCAGATTCAATCAGCATTGTTGGATGAGATCAAGGAAGCTCAAAAGGAAGACCCCAGATTACAGAAATTCCGAGCTCAAGTAGAGGCTGGATTGAGAACTGATATCCGTATTCATTCGGATGATGCATTATATTTTGGTAGCAGAATTTGTGTTCCCCAAGGAGAAGTTCGACAGAAGGTTCTAGCAGAAGCTCACAGTTCAGCCTATTCCATACACCAGGGGGAAACAAAATGTATCAAGACATAAAGAAGCAGTTTTGGTGGAATGCTATGAAGAGGGAGATAGCCCAGTATGTAGCCAAGTGCTTAGTTTGTCAGCAGATAAAGATAGAACATCAGAGGATAGCTGGACTTCTACAACCCTTACCAATACCCGAATGGAAGTGGGAGCACATCACCATGGATTTTGTTACGGCATTACCTCGTAGTCCTAAGGGTAATAATGCTGTATGGGTAATCATTGATCGCCTCACCAAATCAGCTCACTTCATACCGTTCAGGGTAGGTCAGACAACAGAGGTTTTGGCAGACAAGTACTTGAAGGAGATAGTTCGTCTACATGGAGTTCCAGTTAGTATTGTATCAGACAGAGACACAAGATTCAGATCACATTTCTGGGAAAGTCTCCAAGACAGTCTAGGAACTCGTCTGAAATTCAGTACTCCTATCACCCTCAGACAGACGGACAATCTGAAAGGACTATCCAGATTCTCGAAGACATGTTGCGGGCTTGCATGATTGAATTCAAGGGATCATGGGAAGATCATCTTCATTTGGCTGAATTTTCTTATAATAATAGCTATCAGGCAAGTATCAAGATGGCACCATTTGAAGCATTGTATGGAAGGAAGTGTAGGTCACCGATTTGTTGGGACGAAGTCGGTGAGAGGAGACTTTTGGGGCCAGAGATCCTGATTCAGACAACAGATAAAGTCAGAATCATCAGAGATCACCTCAGGGCAGCTCAGAGTCGGCAGAAAAGTTGGGCTGACACTCAGAGAAGGCCATTGGAATTCCAGACAGGAGATCATGTGTTTTTGAAGATATCACCTACAAAAGGAGTAATCCGGTTCGGTACTCGTGGAAAGCTTAGTCCGAGATATATCGGCCCATTCGAGATTTTGGACCGTGTGGGAGATGTGTCTTATCGATTGGCATTACCGCCATCGTTGGACGGAGTTCACAATGTATTCCACGTATCACAGTTGAGGAAGTATGTCATGGATGATAGTCATATCCTGGATCACTCCGAACTGGAACTACAACCGGATTTGTCATATCAAGAGCAACCGATGGCCATTTTGGACAGAAGTGTCAAGACATTGAAGAATAAGGCAATACCATTAGTGTTGGTGTCTTGGAACAGACATGCGCCAGGAGAGGCCACGTGGGAACGAGAGGATGTTATCCGTGAGCGTTATCCGCAACTCTTCACAACTTGATTGGTAAAATTCTTCTTCTTATCCTTCTCTACCGTTACCTTTCATTTCCTGAAATTTCGAGGACGAAATTTTTTGTAGGTGGATGGATTGTAATACCCCGTTCCTGAAATACGTACTTAGTTGCGTATTCAGTTTTTCGATCATATTTTTTCGATTTACTTCTTGTATTTGACCGATTTCAGTTTCAAATATTATTTTCCAATATTTTAGATTTTATATGATTTTCTGGAATTTTTCTGAATTAATTGAAAATCTCAAAACCGGTGTCGACCAGTGTCGCTGATCGATTCCCGGATTTTTATCTTACAAACAGTTAGGAAATTCTAGAAAGTCCTTTAGGCATTATTTCTTAGAATCATATTTCTTACCTAAATACTTTTTCTGGGAATTTTATGATTTTATGAAAATTCCACCGGAGTCGGTAGCTAACTGATTCCGGGATTTTTAGTTTTAAAACTATAAATTATTTCTCCAAACGAATTTCACCATGAGTCTTAAAATATTATTATTGATTTTTGGTAAATTTTACGAGTCGTTCCGAGATACTTGATTTCGGGACGATTTCGGTATTTTCTGAAATGTTTTCCGCATCCTCGACTTAAACCCGGGAAATTGTCTTTTCAATATTTTTTTATTTTCTAAGTCCAAGAAATATCTTCTACTTTTAATTTCTTTTCTTTTTCCCTTTTTCCTTATTTCCTTCCTTCCTCCACAAACCACAAAACTTTCCAAAATTCCAACAAATTCCACACACTTCCACCAACTTCCTCATTAATGCCTCTCTTTCTCTCTCTCTTCCATGGCCGGCCAAGTGGCCAAAAGAGGGACACCTCATCCTCTCCTATTTGCAAAAACCCCCTCTCTTCTACATAAATTGCACCTCCTTCACAAAATCAAAATCTTATATAAACTTTTCCTTTACATTTTCATTTCTTTTCTTCACTTCAACAAAGATTTGGCCTTCACCAAAATCCCTCCTTCATCTCAACCTCAACCCCAACTCCAAAAACACCACAAAGTCATCATCTCCATCTCAAGCAACTACAACTTTTGGATTGGGATCGTGTCTATTATCGCCGAGGATCAAGTTTGTCGGCAACGTTCCTTTCGAACGCGTATAGCTCCAATTAACCATTCGAGTGAGTATTTTTACTCACCAAGACTTGTAAACTTTTTAGTATACTTGTGTTTACAATTCATGTACACTTGTGCCTTCAAAATCATGCTTTTGGCCTTCAAATTCAACCATCAAATTCTGTTCTGTACCTGTTTTCATACCACAATTAGTCGACTTGACCTAGGAGCTAGTCGACTTGAAATCCTTATTTGAAACGACCCCTATTCTGAAACACAGTTTTAGTCGACTTATCTTGATTATTAGTCGACTAACTTTTCCTGAAAATAAACCCCAACTCTCTGGAAATCACTGTTAGTCGACTTACCTTAACTATTAGTCGACTATAGATCATTGTTAGTCGACTACCCTTTCCACCATAGTCGACTAACTTTTCCTGAATCAGAAACTCGACTCTCTGTATCACAGATTTAGTCGACTTACGTATCTGTTAGTCGACTTGAGTTCACCGTTAGTCGACTACTCATTCCACCTAGTCGACTAACTTTTCCTGAAACAGAATTCCAACTCTCTGGAACCCAGTTTTAGTCGACTAGACCAGACTGTTAGACGAATAGAGACCACTATTAGTCGACTAACCATTCCACCTAGTCGACTAATTTAGGCTATTTATTATAGTTGATTTCTTTTCTGAATTTGGATCATACCCTTGATACATGTGGGATATATTATTCTTGTTTATGCTTCATGGATGGTACTTCATGACCTGTTACTTGATGGATGTTACCTCTTGTTACTTCATGGCTTGTTATTGTATATTCTCATTTCATAACTTGTTAATTAATGAATATCACCACTTATCATGCTATCTCTTAACACCAAGTATGATACACTTGACGTTTGTATAAAATGGACCAACTTACATTGGGTCGGGGGAAAACATGTGGATATCAATATGTGTTCATGTTTACAGTGGTATTAGGTATGTTGTGCAACTATATTTCCGGTCTGACCTGAGGGCCTCCAGGGGACCGAGGGGAGTGCTTGCTCCCTCATTACTGGTACCATCATGATAAAGGGCATACATAAGTCCCTCTGTTAGCCTAGCGGCTGGTTTCCGTCACCAAGCAACGGAACAATCCTGGACCGTTGTCCCGGGCATGTACGGGACCCACTGTAAACATAGTTCGTTGATAATTGCTTTACTAGGATATGGATCTATGTGCCCTGGGACGCTGGGTCACATAGCTAGATATCACAGTAAGACAAGTAATAATAATAATAGACTCTAACTGTGGATTTATTGTATTCTGACTTTATCTCTTCATGCTTTCATTTCTTGCTAATTGATATTCATTATGTGTTCTATCTTTCTTATTCTTGTCTCTTAGCCATTTGGCTGTAGCCTGTTCGTTGTTGGGAGGTCCTGACTCCCTTGGATTTGTATATTCAGGTTCCGAAGCTTGGATCGAAGTGGAGCCTTCCACAGAGGATCAAGCTTTTCTTAGTGAGCAGGTAGACTAGTCCCAGTCCTTTGTGCCAGATTTCTCTTTTTGACTCACGGGATCTTTATCCTACTCGTGAGCATTTTGTGTTCATATTGTATCTTTTACTTTTGGACTTGGTTGTGATAAAAGATACATGTAATGTGTAATATTTTATCATATCTTGTGATAACTTGTACTTGTACTTTTAAGTTGGCATATGTATGTATATCACGCTTTGTCGTGTACTCTGATCCTTGTTGTACTAAATGCTTAGCGTATATACGTGGGGGCATTTCTGACCTACGTATATACGTCGCAGTGACGTCTCCGTATCCGTGGAATCGGGGCGTTACACTGTTCATACATGTACATCTCTTTTTATTCTCGCATTTGCGCCTATCAGTGATGTAATATTCTTGTAATATTTATCACCTCTGGTGATAACTTTGTAATTGTACTCATATGTTGGAATGTATAATGCACCATTGCTTCCATACTCTGATTCTTGTCCGTACTGATGCTTAGCGTATATACGTGAGGGTATTTCTGACCTGCGTATATACGTCGCAGTAACGTCTTCGTACCCGCCGGATCGGGGCGTTACAAAGTCACTTCGAAACTGAGTGCAGAAATCTCACTTCAGAATGCAGAAGATTGATTGTTGTTGTTTTCTGTGTGCTTGATGAGAGAAATGAAGCGCTATTGATAAAGCTTCGGGAGGGAAAAAATGGTCTGAACCCAACCGAACAGTTCGGTCTGAACCGTTGCAACGGTTTATTTCGGACAGCAACCGCCCAACTGTTCGCGGCGGTTTGCTGAGAGCTGTTGCGCTTCTGGTTCGAATCTGGATGGCGGAGCGAGTAGGATCCGCGATAATCCATACCCGTGAGACCCGGTTCAAAAAGAACCGGACCGATTAGGAACCCGAGCCGTGCCCGAGCCCGGCTGGGTTCCGGCTCAGGCCGGCCGCTGCCAACGACGGCGCGCACGGGCATGGTTTTCCCCTAATCGCGCAAAACTCTAAGTACCCAAAGGGCACACCCTTTGTTCTCATTTTTCTCTATTTAAACACTTTAAACTTTCATCCCATGTCCAATATGGGGCTAAATGCTTTTAGCTACCTTTAGTCTCCTTTTGACTTTGAATTAGACAAACTTTAGAGTTGAATATCTCATTCATTCGAAGTCGGAATTGAACATGTGAATATACCACGTCCCAATGGAAGGAGAACACACTCCAACTATTATCCAAGTGATTCTATTAACGGATCTCGCCGTAATTCAACTCAAAGATTCACATTTATTCTTCATCAACAATCCTCCACAATGAATGGAGATTCAAGAAATTGACACACAAAGAGACTGACTCTATAGTGAAAGGTACTTTAGAAAAGAAACTACATCAGGATAGGTGAACTAGATCTTGAACCTTCCATAGCGAAAGCTTTATCGGACTTACTGGCTAATCAGTGAACTAGGTATTGAATTGTTAGCCATTAGTGTAAGTCAAGTCAACAAGCTTCACACAGTAACTTTTCAAATCAACTTTGGTTATCGATTGTGTCCATTTTGGCCCTGAACATTCTTAGTTTCAGAGAGTATCTTTAGGGAATAACAGCCTCCATAGAAATTCTCAAAGAGCCGATCCAACTCTATACTCACATAGATGATCGTCCTATTAAGAGTAGTCTACTCTACTCCACTTGTTTAGTAACAAGATATAGGCATCATTAAAAGCGTTAAGTTTATCCTTAATCTACTTATAGAAAGCACTTGTGTGCACCTTAGGAATGGATTGGAGTCAAGCTCCTAAGTGCTTACTTGCTGAGTCAATCATAACTAGTTTTTCCTCTTGAACTTAGTCCGTGGGATCTCCAGTCGCTAAGTAAGGTTTCCATTAAGCTGACTCGGTAAGGTTAGACTTTTAGACCTATTCCCCTCGATGCGCAGTTTATACGCTCTCCACTTAAACCTTTGATAAGCAGATCCACTAAATTATCTTTTGACGTGACAAAGTCAACAAAGATAATTCCATTTGAGAGCAACTGCTTAACAGTATTATATCTACGATGAATATGTCTAGACTTACCGTTGTATATATCATTTTGTGCCCTAGATATAGCTGCTTGATTATCGCAGTGTATACATATAGCGGGCACTGGCTTTTGCCATAATGATATATTTTTCAAAAATTGTCGAAGCCATTCTGCTTCTTCCCCGGCCTTATCTAAGGCTATGAATTTCGATTCTATAGTGAAACGGGTAATACATGTTTGTTTGAAAGATTTCAAGATACCGCTGCTCCTCCTAGAATAAATATGTATCCGCTAGTTGATTTTGATTCCTCAGAATTTACAATCCAATTAGCATCACTGTATCCTTCAAGTACAGGTGGATACTGTCCATATCTCAAGGCATATTCTTTGGTATGTGATACGTAACCCAATACTTGTAGTAGAGCAGTCTAATGATCATCACTAGGATTGCTAGCGTATCTACTTAACTTACTTACAATATAAGCAATATCGGGTCTAGTGTAATTCATTAAATACATTAGACTTCCGATAATCTAAGAATACTCTAACTGGCGTACTCCAGTTCCTGTATTCTTACAAAGGTAGATGTGTGAGAGAAAAGGATTTGTATTCTCTTTTATCTCATGGTCCTTGAATCTTTCTATCATCTTATCCACGTAGTGAGATTGAGATAGATTGATTCCATCTGGTGTTCTGGTGATTTTAATTCCTAAAATTACATCAGCAACCCTAGATATTTCATGTCAAAACTGTTGGATAACATTTCTTAATGGATTTAATAATTTCAATATTAGTCCTAAGTATCAACATGTCGTCTACATAAAGACAAACAATGATACATGCATTTTCAACTGTTTTAATGTAAACACACTTATCGCATTCATTGATAGTGAATCCATCTTTGGTCATGACACTATCAATTTCTCATGTCATTGTTTTGGAGCCTGCTTTAGACCGTATAAGGATTTTACCAATTTACACACTTTGTATTCTTTGCCTTTGACTATAAATCTTTTAGGTTGCTCCATATATATTTCTTCATTTAATTCACCGTTTAAGAAAGCAGTCTTGATATCCATTTGATGGATATCTAAGTTATGCAATACTGTAATTGCAATTAACATCCGAATGGAGGTTATTCTTGTTACTAGTGAATAAGTATCGAAGTATTCAATTCCTTCCTTTTGTCGATAGCCCTTAGCTACTAATCTAACCTTGTACTTATCGATAGATCCATCGGATTTTAATTTTCTTTTGAAAATTCACTTACACCCAATTGGTTTACTGCTATGAGGCAAGTTTGTCAATTCTCAAGTATGATTACTTAGTATGGATTCTATTTCACTATTTATAGATTCTTTCCACATTTGTGCTTCTGGGGTAAACATAACCTCTTTAAATGTTTGAGGTTCACTTTCAAAAACGTATGCTATGAAATCTGGACCAAAAGATTTTGAGATTCTAGATCTCTGACTTCTTCTTGGTTCAATTTCTGCATTAATAATTGGTTCCTCACGGCTTTCGTCCCTGGACGCCATCTCATGTGTTCTTTTCCTAAAAGTCTTATCTTTTTCCCGTTTGTATGGAAAGATGTCTTCAAAGAGCACAGCATCTCTAGATTCGATAATCATGTTTACATGAATATCTGGTATTTCTGATTTATGAACCAGAAATCTATAGGCATTACTATTCAAGGCATAGCCTATGAATATGCAATCCATAGTTCTTACTCCCAACTTAGTCTTTTTAGGTAATGGTGCTAGTACCTTTACAAGGCACCCCCACATTTTGAGGTAATGCAGGAAGGTGTCCTTCCATGCCATAACTCAAATGGTATAAAATCAAGTTTCTTGTGGGGTACTCTATTTAGAATATAATTTACATTTAACAAAGCTTTCCCCTGCAAGTTCTGCAGAACTTCAGAACTTACGAGCATGGAATTGACCATCTCCTTCAAAGATCTGTTCTTCCGTTCAGCAATTCCATTTTGCTAAGGAGTATATGGTGCTGTGTTTAATGGATTATACCAAATTTAGCACTTAACTCACTAAATTCATTTAATTCATATTCTCCCCTCTACCGGATTTTAGAATCTTGATATTCTTATTGAGTTGATTCTCAACTTCGGCTTTATATATTATAAACATATTCATTGCCTCATCCTTACTGTTTAAAAGATACACATAACAGTATCTTGTACAGTCATCAATAAAAGTAATAAAATACTTTCCTGCCTCTAGTTGACATAAACTTCAAGTCACACAGATCGCTATGAATTAACCCTAAAGGTTCAGTATTTTAATCAATTGAGTGAAATAAATTTTCCGCTAACTTGGCTTCAACACAAATCTCACACTTGTGAATTTCTTTCAAGTTGAGTTTAGGAATATATCCTATATTAGACAAGTTTTTTAATGACTTGTAATTTATATGCCCTAATCTAGCATGCCATAAAATAGGAGATTCAAGCAAATAAACAGAAGATTTTTTTTATTTATAAGTTTTGGGTACAAATATACAGACTTTTTGTCCACCACTGCAACATTGGCTTTAAAAAGTCCATCAACAAAATAACCCTTTCCCACATAGATCCCACCCTTAGTAAGTACAAATTTATCTAATTCAAAAATCATCTAAATCATTTCTTACTAAGTATTAATCCAGAGATCAGATTCTTGCGGATATCTGGAACATGTAGCACATCGTTCAGAGTAAGCTTTTTCCCAGATGTCCACTTCAGGATAACCTTTACTTTTTCCTCAATCTTGGAGATGGCTGAGTTTCTCATGAAGAGTTGCTCATCTTGCTCTAGTTTTTTATATTCAGAGAATAATAATTTCTCAGAGCAGATATGCCGAGTAGCCCAGTGTCTACCCACCAATTCTTATTGTTGGTCGTCAGATTCACTTCTGACACCACAGCTGAAAGGCTTGGCGACGCATGGTCGGTCAGGTTTGCCTGTGAAAGGTTCTTCTTGTTCTTTTTGAGACGGCTGTGACATTCATTCGCCATATGCCCCCTCTTTGTTGCAGATGTAGTAGGTTCCCTTGAAGCGCATGTTCTTGCCTTCTTGGACCTTGCCTTTGTACCCTTGGGCAGTTTTCTTCCGCTTTAAGCCTTTGAAAGTAGACGCTTTCCCCTTTGAGTCTTCGATCACATTGGCCTTGGCTTCATAGGAGTTCTTACTGCTCCTTTTCTTGGACTTTCAGTTGTCCTCCTCAATTCGAAGCCTCACAATGAGATATTCCAACTTCAGCTCCTTACGCTTGTGCTTCAGGTAGTTCTTGAAATCTCTCCATGCAGGTGGGAGTTTCTCTATGATAGTAGCAACCTGAAAAGTTTTAGGTAGATTCATACCTTCGGCCTCTATCTCATGCAAGATAAGTTGGAACTCTTACACCTGACTGATCACAGTCTTGTTGCCCACCATTTTTTACTCTAGAAATCATCTTACGACGAACTTCTTGGTCCCGACATCCTCAGTCTTGTACTTCTTATCAAGACTGGCCCATAACTTCTTTGCCGTTGTGATTGGACTGTAGACATTATAAGAGAGTCATTCAGTCCATTTAAAATATAGTTTCGGTAAATGAAGTCACCTTGAGTCTATGCATCGACTGCAAGGACTGAGTCCCGATCAGTTCCAGGTTCTGGTGGATCCTCTTGCAGGAATTTGGCCAGATGCAGAGTGGTCAAGTAGAAGAGTATCTTCTGTTGTCACCTCTTGAATTCTGTGTCATCATATTTTCCTGACTTCTCCGGCTTCGGGTTAGGAAGTGGAGCAGACATCAAAGTTTAGATCTGCATGTTTGGTACCTTACTTGAGCTGTCTTGATTAGTCTCAGACATTTTTTGCAAGTTCAAGCAGAACAGAAGTGAGAAACTTCAATATAATTGTCTTAAGATTGTTAGTTTCTAGGATCAATCTGACAACTAATCAATATCACCGAAATATCACCGATCTAATTGGCCAGGTCGGTGAATATCAAGTGGGAGTTTTTCCGTTCAATAGAACGTTCCTTAATTAAAGAACCACGTTTCAATTACCTTCCTTGATTAAACACCAATTAGACTGATATAAGTCAGTCTCAATATACTAAATATCTGAATATCAGTATAACCCCTGTATAAAGAAATTAATTCACTTATACAGTAGTTGGAGTGAGGTACGCTTATAGCGAATCTTCTTAAGACAATTACGTCCCCGCAACGGTGCTAACGGGTTACTGATACTGGTCTCCCAAGATACAACACTCCTTCACAGTATTTAGATAGCACTACCAAATCACCATATGGTCGAACCGTAGTTAACCAGTACCTTCACAGGATTATCAAAGCAGCAGGACCAAGACAAATTTCAAGGAGAATATTTGTCTTTACTTTGGAGGAGCACCCGCTGTAGAGAAAGGAGGAAGGTAGAAGAATATTCTTCTTTGGAAGTCACAGATTCAGAAAACAATTCTATTAAAGAATCTGTTGAATTTTCTGAGCCTTCTTTCAGAACGAATTTTTCAGAATCTCTTGGAAGTCCCTTCAGAATCCGAGTTGCAGAATTCCCACTTCCTGTTGGCAGCCACTTCGAAACTGAGTGCAGAAATCTCACTTCAGAATGCAGAAGATTGATTGTTGTTGTTTTCTGAACCGTTGTAACGGTTCGTTTCGGACAGCAACTGCCCAACTGTTCGCGGCGGTTTGCTTACAGCGAATCTCCTTAAGACAATTACGCCCCCCTGCAACGGTGCTAACGGTTACTGGATGCTGGTCTCCCAAGATACAACACTCCTTCATGGTATTTAGATAGCACTATCAAATCACCGTACGATCGAACCGTAATTTACCAGTATCTTCACAGGATTATCAAAGCAGTAGGACCAAGACAAATTGAGTCTATTGATGAATGACACTAGTAAACTATCTTAAGGTGTGAGAATAGGATCTGCATGTTAGTCATTATTCATGAATACTTTCTTTGGGCTGAAACTCGGGCAATTTATTAGTAGTTTAATAACCCAAAAAAAAAAAAAAAAAAAAAAAAAAACTTTTTCTAACAAAGTATAACCCGAGACATTTTGTTTATATTTTTAATGATACTTTCTGCTTACTTGGTTTCTGTACACTGAAATAATATTGTGAAACATGAACTGGGGGTTCGATACCTTTGTGCTTCTTCGTCTTTGTATTTTGGCCTATTTGGAAAATAGTGAAATCTTTTATATAATAATTTGTTGGCAATCTTCACCATGAGACCTAATGTTACTGTCTAGCAAATTTAATTCATAAGGAAGAATCATATTACCCATTGTTTTACATATCGGCCGATATACCGGTATTTATCCAAAATAATACGATAAGTACAAAATTTTATCGGATATCATTTTGGACCGATATTAGCCGATATATCGCCACATGGCGGATATATCGGCCGATATTCGAGATGAAATATCCGATATATCAGCCCTTATAGTTACTTATTTAGATAATAATTATTATTTTTTGCTTGAGAGATTGTTTTATTTTATTCTATGTTCATTATCGTAGTTCAATGATGTTTTTACATGATGTTTGGATAATAACTTATTTCTTTTAATAATGTCTTATATGTATTTACTGTTGATATATCAACCGGTATTTAGTACCATATCGCGATATATCACCCGGTATCCGGTACATAATTTTGCAGACCAGTATATCGCCGATATCTGATATTTAAAGCACTGATATTACCATATGGGGGAAGAACAAGATAGAGGAAGAAGTTAGATACGTGGGGCTGCATCTCTCTGTACAGTACACCTTACTTCATGAAAACAGTTCCTTTTTTTGTTAAAACAAGTATACTAAACCAATCTCATCTGCCAAATGGTTCATCTGTGCAGTCATCCCAATCTGTTCCTGGTATTGTCACTTGGTAGGGCTTAAGAAAAAGCTCACTAATCACTATATAGCGAAAGTTTCTTTCTACTGCCCATGTCATTCTTAAGAAGTAGCTATTCACAGGTCAAGACACCTCAACCTTTTCCTCGACTATGCTTTTAGCCATCAAGGTTTAAAACATTGGTAAATTAGTGGAGATTCTACAGAGTTGATATTGGTAGTGTTGCTGCAAATTCCTCCTATCCTGATTTTGTATAGATGAATTGATTATGTTCACCATGATTTCCTTAAGGAAGTAATTATTACATATAACCTGATTCCATGAAGCAATGAACCCAATAACATGTGTCACAAATAGGTTATATTCATTAGAGGAACTATTGACAGAACTACAAAAATAGTAGCATGTACTTGGGGTTTTTCACTTTGCAAAAAATTTAGCACTGACATCAAGCGGGGCTACTAGAACATATTTGCTGAATATTTAGTTGAATTTTGGTCTTCTCATGCTTTACTATAAAATGTTTCCTAATCTTCATATATTATTACTATCAGTGTTCTAAATGGTGGCCACAGCGGCTATATCGGCCGGAAAAATTTATCGGGGATGGGGATATATCGGGAATATATCGGGGATATTTTCAAAAATCGGATGTCAAAATCGGACTGTAAATATACATATCGTCTTGTCTTAAATCGCATCTCAATAACACAATATATGCATAAATTATATAAATTTACATAAAACATCATACTTATATGTTTAAGATATGTTTAACTCGATAACTTGCATTAAGCTTATGAATCCATAATCACTATCCAAGTGTAGAATATTCAAAAATGCCACATTGCTACATCACTTGTATTACCCAAATACCTAACCTAGAAATTGGGTGTAGAACGCTATATCGGGTCCAAAATCGCCGAAATTGCGGCCGATATATCGGGTCCATGCCTATTTATTGGCGATTTTGGATGAAAAAACGCTATATCGGTTTGGATGTGCCAAATCATTGCGGCTAGGTACCGTAAACGCAATATCGGCGCAATATCGAGGATATTTAGAACACTGATTACTATGTCATTTTTGGTTCTGTTCTCTGCTTGAAACGAACCTCACACAACACTTACTGATGGCCCACATTTGATTTTATTTCATGGTAGAAAAAGTTGTTTGGAGCTCTGTTCAAATTTGTTAATCACAAATATATATATATCTAATTGCGTTCTGGCAGAAAATGTGTTTGCTTAAAGTTTATTTCTGAAGTCAGATTGAACTCTCAGGTTTCTGGTAGTATCTTGGATGCTATATCTTAGGTTTTCATAACGTCTATCAAATGTGCTCCCGCTATAACCGGATGCTTTCATTGCCACCTTTTACAGGGCTGCGGCTGTTGCATTGGTTGAGAGGCATGCAGAGGGTTCACTTCCTGTGGAGGACTTCAATATGGAGCTTGAAGATCAGAGTGGCCAGAAACTGCAGCTTGGATCTGAAACTGATCAGAGGTACTGGTTTTCAACGCTTGCACAAGTTATTGGCTTTCACTTCATGTCTTTAGGAATTTTATTTTAACAAGTATGCTAAGCATTATTGACAGGGGGGCTATGATGGGAGTAATGCATCATACAAATGGTAAAAGTCTTATTGAGAAAGAGAAATACAAGGATGCTTTAGATGTGTTGTCCATGGCAGAGGTTAGCACATTGCCACCAAGTGATGTCCGCTTAATCTATTCTAGAATGCTAAAGCTTAATCTACTTATTTTACAAATTGGAAATGCAAATGTGAAAAGGAGGTATCTACTATAGTTTTATTGTGTCCTCCAGAGTAGTTTAATCATCTTCGTTCTGACTTGCAGGAAGCATTCTCTCTCTCTCTCTCTGATCCAAAGCTAATTGAGGTCAAGACAGCTTTTCTTCAGCTGGTTAAATTTTTTTTTTTGCTGATTATTGTCTGTTTCTTTTTTTGCTTTCTTATTTCTGTTTTTCTTATTATTATTTTTGGCCTGCAGATGATTGACAACTTCCCAATACTTCAACTAGATATTGTCTGGTGTTATTTCATGCTTCGGGACATCTCATGCTTATCAGTGGCAGGAATTCGCCTGGCTAAAGCGAGAACAGGATTTGAACGCTCTCATGGTAAGGACTCGAGACGGTTGAGAGTACTCCAAGAAGGTCGCCATCAAGAACTTGCCCTGTGAGATCGCTTTTTTAGTCCTACCCACCTCATTTGTTATTTTTATTATTTCATTCAAAGAATCAGTGTATCTTTCCTTCAATCAATTAAGTTCTTACCTACATTATGTTGTTTGTTTCTTCCATTTGTTACCTGGTAAAAACCGATACTTGTGACTGGAGCTCCTAGAAGGAGTGGTGGCTTATCATAGTGGCGATCATGGAGAAGCTCGGAAAGCATTGAGTTCTGCACAATCTAAATTTAATCAGGTTATCTAATCCTCACCAGACTATCATTAAAATTTCTTTAATAAAACTATGAATTCAAAGACGCACTTCCAGGAAAGTGCTTATTGTTCTTTTGTATGGCCACTCAAATTCTATTGCTTGATGGTGCAAGTTGATTTTCTAATAACTTAAAACCAACTGTGAATGGTCTCTTTATTTGTTCTGCTAATAATTGGCAATTTTTTCCTTCAGCTTCAAATGTCAGATGAAGCTTTGTCTCAGCTAATGAACATGGGCTACCAGCAAAGAGGGCACTAAGAATGGGTGGCCAAGATATTGTGGGTGCCGTAGATTTCTAGGTCAAGGAACAAGCCAAGAAAATCTGCAGACGTGGGGAGGACAGAAAGCGCCAAGATGAGAAAATTATCGAGAAAATATTAAGAAATTTGCCATCCAGGTGAGACCATAGTGTTGCCGCGATTGAAGAGTCTAAAAATTATCCAAGTTTTTGATGAGCTAATGGCTTCTTTGGAGACACATGGACTCACATCTTCAATCAAAGATGTGCAACAAGCTAAAAGCAATAAGCTGGGAAAAGTGATCACCAATGAAAGAACTAAAGTTCACAATTGGAGAACAAATAGGAAGAAGTAAGAATTCCAAAATTGATGATAACTCTATACACATCACATATGATTGTTAAAAATATACAAGATGTACAAAAATAAATCACCCTTAGAAAGATCATTGGTTTCAAACAATAATAATAAAGCTAACTTTGCAAGAGTATATTATTTATTTTATCTTCTACCTCTCTTCTTTTCTTGTCTTAAAGAGCTAGTTTTGATTGAAAAGTTTGCAACACATCTTTGCTTGAAGACCTTTTTCTTCTGAGCACACGTAAGAAGTCATTAGTTTATAAAAGATTAAACTTTGATAAATCATTAGCTCCTCAATGGCAGCAGCAGTATGACCCTATGTGAGTAGCAAGTTTCTTAATATTATTTTAATAATTTTCTTATTTTCAATTTTTAAGGATAATTTCTGATCCACAATATTGTCCCATAACTTCTAATTTAATTAATATAAACATCATTCTATTAGGGGGAAAAAAATCATTGATTCAATACTTTTAACTACTTTATTAGCAAAATCTCTCCACAATGATTGAACTTTCTTGTTTTCATTATCTTACTCATTTCAAGCCCTCGTCTTCTCTTCTTCATTCACTCTCTTCTTCTTCTTCTTCATTGTGAGTTAGTTTAATTTGAAGATCATATGCACATCATTTCTGTCCTGTGTTTCTTTTGTTCTTTCTGATCATGGTCACAACATGATGGCTGCCCCCTGGCGAGAATTGGAGATACGAATTGCTAGAAAACTAGCTTGTGTATATCCAGCTATCATCGATGTCAGGGACCTCGATATTGCAAGAGATAGGAGCTCTTGGGTCTTGGCTACACTCAAAGACTTGGTTTCTTCTTCCAAATTGACAGATGAGGGTAATGGGTCAACCATCCTCCCTAAAATTTTGAAAATTTCTTTTAATTACATGTTTTTTTAATAATTCACTTTTTAACACATGCATGTGAGAAACTCATCATTGTTGAGAGAAGAAAAAAAAAGTTTTAAGTGCTTAGAGTTTCAATAAAAATTTGCATGTATTTATTTTTGATCCCCAGGGATTTTGTCTGGCCGGTGTGCCTGCCCTTGTTTGTTGTTGAATGTAGTTATTTTATGGAGGAGTAAATACCGCGTCATACTCTCTATTTTCACACCAACATTACAACAGGTCACCAACTCTATCTCGAGATAGATTTGTGTCCTTCCAAAAGGATTTGAGGCCGAATCCTTTCCACTCAAATACCAGCATCCGACATTCGAATACAAGATCCACGTTGTTGAAGTTGATCTATATTATTTCCAGTATTTATAAACCAAAAATCAAGTCAAGTGTTTTGAATAATTTTTGCCCTTGCATCAAGTAGAGAAAAAACAAACGGCCTAAATAGTGAGTTGATTAGTTTAACGGTATAGAACATTTGAAAGCTAACAAAAATTAATTTGGAGTTTTTAAATGTTTAGATCATGATCAAATGGCCGGATCGAGAATTTATATGTCTAAAGACATACATCTAACAAACTCACTACTTTCGGCCGTCCATTTTGTACTGGATGGGCAAAAAGTATTTAAAATACTTAATTTTTAATTTATAAATACTTGAAATAATATAGATCAACTTTAACGGAGTGAATTTTGTATTCGAATGTCGGAGGGTTGTATTTGAGTTGGAAAGATTCGGGCTCAAATCCTTTTAGAAGGACACAAGTCTATCCCAACAATTCACGAGTATAAAGAGTGGAAAAGCTCTTAGACACGAGAGTCCTCCTAAAGAATCACGAGTCTCTAATTATGAAGCAAGTAAACAAAGCAAAATGCAAAGCGTTTTGCCAAGCTTTGAGGATGTCACCTTAGCTGTTGTGTACTTCTAATGCTCATCATTTCAAGAATTAGAGACAAGTTATGTAAAAATGTGATTTATCAGTATATATATTTAGAAGAGCCACTAGTCTTTGGTACTTGATGAATTGTGGAAGGATCACGACCAGCTGGATGCCGAGGGACGTGATAGAGAGCTGAAGGACACTGCGGTTATATTCGCAATCAGGGGGTTGTAACTGGCTAGAGCAGTTCCAACCACCTTGATCCGCCAGCGATCGACAACTAACCACCGCCACGGCCTCCCAACCGCCACGGCCTGCAAAAAAGCCAGCGGTGGTGCCAAACCCTATCTTTGGCTCTCGACCCCCGACGCGCTCGACCAAAGTCCCACTATCCCAAATGTGTCGACAGCCATCCACCGCACTGACAGGCCAGGCGACAATAAACCCGATTGGACGGGTTTTCAATTTCTTCAAAACCCACCCCCACCCAAACCCAACAAGAACCCGAGACTGAACTCGAACCCGCCCAATCCCGCCCATTTTTAGCATATATTAACTTGATCTTAATCCCGTTTAATTAAATATTTATACATTTACGCATGTGTATTTATACATGTTATGTGTATACATAATAGTACTAAATTTTTGTTTATATACATACAGAGATAGACTTGTGTCATTCTGCAAGGATTCAAGGCCGAATCACTCTCATTCAAATACCAACATTCGAATACAAAACCCACTTTTTAGAAGTTGATTTGTATTATTTCAAATATTTATAAATCTTTGAATATTTTTTGCGCATGTATCTAGTAAGAAAAAAACAAACAGCCTAAATAGTGAGTTGGTTAGTATAACGATGTAGAACATCTGAAACCTAACAAAAATTGGTTTGTATGGGTTTTTAAATGTCTAGATCATGATCAAATGGCCGGATCGAGAATTTGTATATCTAAAAACATAGGTCTAACCAACTCACTACTTCCGCTGTCTATTTTGCATCACTTGATGGATGAGCAAAAAGTGTATAAAAACTTAATTTTTGGTTTATAAATACTTGAAATAATATAGATCAATTTTAACAGAATGGATCTTGTATTCTAATGTCAGAGGATTGTATTTGAGTGAGAAAGATTCTGGCTCGAATTCTTCCAGAATAACACAAGTCTATGAACATTTATATCTATAGATACGTATGTTTAAGTAAGTTTACATAGTAAATCATTTACTTAACTCGTCAAAACCTGCTCGACCCGCTTAAAACCCGTCCAATCCGCTTACCCAAACCGATCCGTGAACGCTCCAACGTGTAAGTGTCGCCTCAGGCCCCTTTTCAGCACCAAAAAAAATAAAAAAAAGAATTTCTCCGAAAAAAACAAACATAAATGTTGCCATTGCAAAATGAATCAGTATCCAAAACAACACATGAAACAATGTTTATGACTATTTAAAAATTTATCAGAAATTTAATATATTTTCTTAAAACTTGAGACTGAGTCGAACATGAATCACAATCCAAATTCAAAATTTTAGACACCAAAATGCAGAGAGATTGCAAAATCAATAATATAAACTAATGGGTATTCCATCAGGACTATAGTTTTAATTGTTGGTCACAACCACTATTTTGTTTCCTGTTCAAAAGGCGCAAAATCCACTGCTGAAATTCATTCCTTTAGGCAGTGGAGATACCACTCTCATTTGAAGTTGAATAAATAATTTTACCAACCTTTTTTTTTTCCCTAGAGGGAAATTTCTTTTACAACCTTGCATTAATAACTGCAAAGAAGGCAGCAGAAGCATTGAAATAAGAAAAAAAAAAATACAAGCATTAATGTATGTTGTTAGGCTCACATCTGAAAAACTGTAATGAGTATCAAATCTGAAATGGGGTTCACATACATAATGTATTAGATACGTGCAAGGACATATAGAGAGACAACAAATACTGAGTCCAAAATTTTGGCACGAGAAGAATGAAATTGACTGGTGAATTTACCTTTGGAAGTTGACACTGAAGTAACTGAGAATATCATCTAAAGGTGACTTCGACACAGAATCCACATGACGATGGAGATGATGATCATACCACAGTCTCGATGATCACAGCAACGACCGAGGCAAAATGATGCTTTTAAGTTTCATAATAAGATGGCCATAATCATGTTCAGATGGCATTAGGTAAAGGCAAGGAACAGCCCTCAACTGATCAAAGGCGCAAAGGCAGCACAATCTTGAGGACGATGCAGAAATTCCGACATTAAGTGCGGCATGAACAGGCAGGAGGAAATTCCGAGTCATTATCAGCAAAGATGCTAGGAATCTTCAATAAACTGCAGAGTAAAAAGTAATGAACAGCTATCCCCACATTGAGGAATGACTTGGAACATTCTTTAGCATCTAAGAGATTCCCCATAACATCTGACTTGACTTTCAACTTTTTTTTTTTTTTTTTTTTTTTTTTTGACGAAAGCATAAAAAGCCAGGAGGATACACAAGTGTGATTAGATAGATACGTCCTTGTTTGAAATGCAACATGCATAATACACAGATAGTTGTTGTGTTTCAACTGAAAGACAAATCTTCTATTTTGTTGATTTATTATGCTTCCCAGAAACGTGCTAAATTGCACGACTACATAGATACGAAATTGCAGAGAAAATAAATAAATAAAACAAAATAATTTATGTAATGATACCTTAAGTTTTCGACAAGGTAGCATCCAACTTCTCGGCAATTGATGTAATCCATGCCTGCGGAGAGGAAGAAATTATTATTAAAACAGTTCCAACTTACATGTTATCTCCAAAGGATTATAGTCTTGAGATATCTAAAAATTCCATATTTTGTCAAAAGAAGTGAAAGAAAAATGTGAATCGATAAGTCAGTGGTGGATAGTTTGGAATGTTTCAAGAGATGCAAACAAAGAAAGTTGGATACTCATTGATAACAGATTTAAATGTCAATTTCCACCAAACACAATATAAACATCATGATGTAAGCCTTCCACAACCAAACTGGAATTATTTATGATAATGACTCAAAGCTGAGAAACCTCCACAAATAACTGACATTTTTTATGACTAACTGTAAACCTAATATCAACACCCTTGATTTGGTGCTAACTTTGAAGACCTTAGACACTCAGAGTAGGTAGGTCGGCCCCCCATGTTGGTCATGCAGTTTAGGCTCTTGTAATGAAGAAACAACCTTTGAAATTTGCATCTTGGGAATGAGCTTAGACAAAGAGAAAGATGATATTTGCTCCAAGAAACTGCATTATCATTAAGGCACAGCATACGCCAAAGAACCAAATAGAATCACATTCTCAGATGTTTTGGCGAACAGGAATAATCTGGGGAGGGACAAAAGCTTGGTGCGTTCTATTTTGTTCAGTGTTCGCACGTTAAAAACATTTTTAGAACAAAAATGGAAAGGCTGTGTTCAAAATTCTCTGAATAAAATGTGTATTATCGTGTTTAATTCATGACAAGCACATGAATTATGCAAAAACAAGCAAATATAACACAATATTGTTTGCTTTTTGTGATTGTGCACAAATTATTTGCTAACTTTTCATTAGGGTAAATGCAAGAAATAAAATGATACTTCGACTGGTTGTACTAAGAGTTGGTTCAAAGTTCCTAGACAATAAAATTGTTGACATGATAGGATTCAACAAAAACAGCGAACTGTTGGGTATGAAAACCAACTTTACTGAAGGCAGTATAAGCTTGTGCAACCAAGACAGCAACCTCCAAATTCTAAGACTCACAGAAGATTAAGTAAAAATGATAAACTTTCGGGAATTGGATTGATCTCTGAAACATGACATAAAGACCAGAAGGAACACATCCCGTCAACTACGAGAAGATATTTTTTTGCCCTCCCAATTAAAGCAAAATATTAGGCTATGAATAACTTAGGCCTTGTTTGGCAACATAGTTTTCTGAAACCAGGGTTACGTTTTAAGTTAAAATGAAATTGGGATTTGTAAGGGGACAAACCTCAGTTCCATTTTAATTTAAACGAAACCCCAATTTGAGAAACTCTGTTACCAAACTAGGCCTGAAAGTGGATTTTCAATAACCCCATTTTACAAGGTTTGGGAGCCTCCAAACCTCAGTTTCAGTGACTCCATTTTTGCTCCCAAACAAGGCCCATTTTAGCAACCCCATATTGAGCCTGAAACTCTCCCAAATTGAGGTTTGCGAACTTAACCTTGTTGCCAAACGAGGCCTTAAAGAGTTAGCTTTTGCATGAGTACTATGTATAAAGATATTTTTCCAGCTGTTTAGCTGATTAAATAAATCAAAGTTAGTTCTATTATTTGTTATAGTACAGCTAATTGTAGAAATGAATAAAACAAATCTTCATCGGACGCATAAATTGTTGTGTTGTGACTGTTTGAAACCGTGGTGGATAAAACTCCACCACAAGCAAGTGGACGCTCCCGATCGAACGTGTTAGAGCACACATAGAAAAAAGACATCTTTCAGGTTAGGAGCACCGGTGCGTTGCCAGCCTAAGACCCTCCCTCAGGCGTGAGAATCAGTAGTTGATAATGGGGATGACCGGCAAAAAAAAAACTGCCAGTGTATTGTGGTAAGTTATGGTAGGGTGTATGTGCGGTATGTGCTCTAAAGATTAAAAGAGTGGCCCCCTTTCTCGTTGGAGGAGGTGTATTTATATCTGACAGAGGCAGAGTGGATGTGGATAGATGTACATCTTCAATTGTTCGATTTGAATCTGCTGATCCTTGTAAACGTTGAGACCGTACCCAGATTGTTAAGGTAAGTGTGCTGAAGATTTATCGATTGCTATCTCTAACTGCTCTGCTTAGCGGTAAGGTGACTTAAGACGAGGAAGAGGATAGAGTCATGTAACAGATTTCACGATTCAAAAAAATTCGCCTCAATTTGTCTGTGGTGATAAATAAAGTTGTCACGTGGCGGAACATTCAGTCTAGAGTAGTCAGCTCTGGGTGGTTGTATGGCTTAAGTCTTCAGAGAGGGAGTGTAAATGTCACTAGGATGGAGGATTCCGAAAGGGCTTCCGAGCGCCTTTTCGTGTTCTTTCGGAAAAGGACATGTGTCACGATCCTGATAGAGATCAAATTTTGACTATTACAAAAACCCATAAGACTCCAGGTAGAACTTACCAACATACGAACAGGGACTGTAAAGTTCCGTCTGGTTTTCTGGTTTCTTAGAGTCAGATCCCTTCAATTAGAAAGTGAATAAATGCTATCCACCTATAGGTCTCCATAAATTTTCTTAATTTTCCTGGAGATTTTACAACAACAACTAAGCCATTTGTCCCAAGTATTTGGGGTAGGCTACATGAACCAAAAGAGAATTACGCCGGATTGGGCACATGGATCAGCTTTCTCCACTCATTCCTTATGAGCAATATGTCTTCACTAAGACTTTAGCCTCTATATCTTGTCGTATTACCTCCATCCATGTTTTCTTTGGTCTCCCCTGCGCTCTTTTAACTTGCCCTAATTTGATACGCTCTACTCGCCGGACTGGCGCATCTGTACGTTTACGACGCACATAACCAAACCATCCTAGGCGGTTTTCTCTCATCTTCTCTTCTATAGAGGCTACATCTATTTTAGTACGAATATCCTCATTTCTAACCTTATCTTCTCGTGTTACCATACATCCAACGAAACATGCGCATCTCTGTTACACTCATCTTCTAGGCATGATATCTCTTTATAGCCTAACATTCTGTGCCATATAACAAAGCTGGCCTAATAGCAGTCCGACAAAACTTTCCTTTCACCATAACAGAATGTTACGATCACATAAAACTCCTGTTGCGCTCCTCCATTTCAACCAGCCGGCTTGGATCCTATGGTTGACCTCACTATTGATCTCCCCATCCTTTTAGATAATAGAACCCAAGTACTTAAAATGATTATTTATCGGTATTTCTTGTCCATTTAGTCTCACAATACCATAATTTCGGATTTCCTGTTTACTGAATTTATACTCCATATACTCTGTTTTGTCTCTACTTAATCCAAAACCTCGAGATTCTAGAGTTTGCCTCCATAGCTCCAACTTGGCATTTACCCCAGCTCTCGTCTCATCGACTAGGACAATATCCTCAGCAAATATCACCTTATCCTTGTGCACAATCCAACATCAAGGCACTATACAACATTATTAATATCTAATTGGTGGGCGCTGTCATGGAAATAAATAGGCTAACTGAACTAGTTTTTAATAATAAATAATACAGTTGACCACAAGCAAAATAAATGTTCTTAACCATACTACAAATGTTACGCAAAAGAATCTCAGTAAAGAAAAGAATACCTGATCAAGATTGGTGAAACCCCTAATAGTGTCACCGCCAATAATTGCAATTCCTTTATCACTTAGTGGCTGCAAAATGGCTGCCTAGCAAAGTAACATGCATATCAGATGGTTTACTTGGAGAAAAGTGCACAATGCAGTAGTGAAGATTCATGATTATGCAAATGACAAGAAAACACACAGCATGCATATTAAATGTGAAAACACGATTACATCATTTTACATCAGATGTTTTATTGGGTCTAATCCAAATGTTAAAAGATGGATGGTATTCAATGCATCAACTTCCCCTCTTCTAAGGTGGTAGAACACCGTCCTGGTTTACATTATTTAGAGTGATGGAATCTCCCATCAGAATGACTAAGAAAATGACATCCGAGAAGTGGATATTGCATTCTTCAACGAATGCAGTACGAGGAGACTAATCTACAAATTAGACAATAAGAAGTCAATGCATGAAGTTAGTACCATTTGGCATCCTTCATACAACTGCCATCTGTTGGCTATCCATCAAAGCAAGAATATACATTTCATGGGAATCGATATGACCTAGATCAGACCAAACCTAATTTGGCCCCAGAACTTTAGGTTGATCAAGATACTACCAGATAAAAAAATATCATAAGAATGAAACGTCAGTTGGATATAAGTGACTTGTTAGACTATTTGGGTATTCTTGTTTATTGAGTATTGGGTATTTAGTTATCTCGTAGACCTATATCCACATTTTATTTGTTTATCTATATAAAGAGAGACAACCTCAATCTAAGATTAAGTCATCTGTTCTCTAAAATCTTATATGATATTAAAGTGATCCCTCTTCTATCACCGTCTGAGTCTCCATCATCATCTATCAACTTCCTAATTCTAGCCGCCACCAAACCCTAGCTGTCACATAAGAAACCTAACCACCTTCTTTTCTTCTTCTCTTCTTTTTTTTCTTTTTGTTTAGATATGCAAAAAAAAAAGGTTATTGTTCACGTGAACAGTGTCGTGATGGTACTGTTCAAGATGAATAATTTTGCAGTCTGAAATTCTATTAATTTGACGGTTGAAATTATTTTGGTTATACCTTGGTATATCGAAGTCTGATATTGGTGATTTAAAAGTCGTTTCTTATGTTTTTTGATGATCCGGAAGCATTTATGTGATCTATTTGATATGATTCTACTTAGATATGGCAGTTTTTACTACTGAGATTGAGAATTTTCGAAAACCTCCTTTTTTGCAAAGTTTGAGAATCTCTCAAAACCTTCACTATTACTGAGTTTGAAGATCGCTTAAAACCTTCCATTTTACTGAGTTTGAGTCTAAAATCTTCACTTCTACTGAGTTTGAAAATCTCTAAAATCCTAACCCTATCCAAGAAGATGAATATTTGATTTGTGCAGTCTTCGCGCATAAGTGTTAGAGTCGACTCAGATAGTGCTTGATTTGATTGGCAACTTCAGTGTCAACATCAACGATTCAGCAGTGTGGCATCATATTACCAATTTTGTATTTGTTTCTTAGTTTTTTGTTAAGGAAAACTTTATTTAGAAGATATTTTATTAGTCCTTATAAAAAGCTAGACATGACTGACATCTATGATCCAACTTGAGAGGGAGTGTTAGACTATTTGGGGTATGTCTGCTAATTGAGATATTTAATTATCTTGTAAACTCATACCAGCATCTTATTTGTTCATCATCTATATAAAAGAAAGACAATCCCAATCTAGGACTAATCTGTTTATTCTCTTAAACCTAACATGACCCATCTTATGCTGACTAGTCATAATATGCTCATGTTAGGCCGATCAGTAGGTACAAATTAAGACAAGCTGATTATATGATGCATGAAGTTGTCGATGGAGATAGATAGCGTCAAAAGTTTTAAACTCTAGCAAAATTAGATTATATTGGACTACTTTTACAACTTAGGTAGCAGTTTGAGGTTCCTAAATAATCTAAAAAACAAAGTGAAAGTGTGGCAATCACAATAGTGGTTAGTGTTCACTTGAAGAATAATGACAAACGGACTCGGTGGGAACTAGATTTTGTGTGACATGTATAGAAAAGGTTTTAAAGCTACTTAGGATTAGACTTTCTGAAAAGATTTAGGACCAAAGTCTAAGAAAGATTCAAATCTGTTTTCGGTTAGGCTAGGATTTTGTAGCAAGAAAGTAGAAAGAGAGAGAGGGGAGATGGACAAAGGAAAGAAGCTTCACACTTCTTTTGGCTTCACATCAAGATGGCTTTACACAAGCAATATCACACAGAAGCAATACTCGGTGAAACACATCAGAGAAACAAAACTTAATATTGCATAACAAAATAACTGCCATCACTATGACCAAAATCCCCCTCACAAGTTAAAATTAATATTAGTCCATGATAAGTTGAGTAAAACCAAGTAAATACTAACTAAGCAAGACCCAAACGTGATTCAAACACTAAATACCAACTATTCTTTACTCCATTAACTATCTAAAAAGATGATAAGACTATCTTCTCTTGGGTTGAACACAATAAGTCTTTCTGCATCAAATAATAATTTCACTAATAGTGTCCATACTTTGATCTTTTCTAGATTTGTTTGTCTCAGTTTCTTTTTTATGTAGATGTAGGCTGGAAGAGTTATGTACCGTGCAGTTTGTTCTTTTCCCTGCTGATGAATGAACAAAGTTATATTGAGGAGAGCCTGTCATGTAGTATATCATTTTCTCTTCTTAATCTTATCCATCTTCCTGTTTTTTCCCCTTTAAAATCAAACAGCTAGCATTAAATTTATTAGAGTCTTCTGTCTCCCTCTGAAAGCAAGAAAAACATTGTGTAGATTGCAACCTAAAATCAAAGTGCCAAACCACTTTCATGGGTTAAGATTAGCTTTGTCCTTTTCTCCTTGTTCTTGATTACAATTTCTGTTTGTCTCCACCTCATCTTTCCATAGAGTCTAGCCCTTGTGTTCTTGAGAGGTGGCTTAGCTTCTTGGGTTAAAGAAGTCAATGACACTAAGCTAAAAAACAAACTGAGAAGATATTTACATAATGTTTACAGAACATCTACATGGTGATGGGGAAACCGAAAGACTTGAGAATCTTCACCAATTACGTGGCAGCCATCAACTCCTCAGTATCTACATCCACCACTTTTGCATGCCTCCTACACTGTCATCTGCTTTTGTGTCAAAAACTGCCTTAACCTACCATTGATATATCTTCTCTACCAATGTTGAGAACATCAGGCCAGCGACACTTGTTCAAGTTGTCAAAATTTGGGGAAGACGGCTTAAACCCTAGACTTCCTTATTTTATTAGAGAATAGGAATACGATATATACATATCACCCAATATGGGTATGGTTAATGGGGACAATCCAATAACCTAATACCCCTTAACTTAAAACTGCCCCAGCTTGAGAGAGCATAGATATTTATTATGCCCACTTGCTACATAAGTTAGAAAACACCTATGTTGAAGCTTCTTTGGTAAGAAGATCAGCCAACTCCTTTGAGGATGGTGTGAATGGGAGAGAAACCACCTTCTTGGTCCAAGCATCTCTGCCCAAATAACAGTCAATCTCAATGTGCTTAATCCTCCATGAAATAAAAGATTTTGGGCAATATAGATTGCAGACTGATTATCACAATGCATAAGTATAGGTGCAGGCTGTCTAAAATCAAGCTTCAGCATTAGCTTCTGCAACCACATCATCTCATAAGCAGTATGAGCCATAACTTTATATTCAACCTCTGCACTAGATCGAGACACATCTTATTTCTTCCTCCTCCATGTCACAAGGTTTCCTCCAACAATGATGCAATATCCAGTAGTATATTTTCCATCACCCTTATCACCAGCATAAGAAAAATCAGAGTATTCAAAAATAAGTACATGTCCATTCTTCTTGTACAATAGACCTTTCCCTAGAGAGCTTTTGACATAAGCCAGAATTTTTAGTGCAACTGTCCAATGAATCTCTCTGGGTTGATGCATGAATCTACTCAACACCCCAACGGCAAAGGTTATATTCGGCCTAGTAACTGTGAGATAGATCAAGTTTTCAATTAATCTTGTATACCTTCCTGGATCAAGAATGTGACTATCATCAAACCACAAGTCCATATTGATTTTTATTGGAGTACTAGCAATATGCACCCGTAAGTCTTATGTCCTCCAGAAGATCCAGAGTATACTTCCTTTGAGAGAGAAGTATCTCATGTTTTTAATGTGTCACTTCAATCCTCAGAAAGTATTTGGTCTTACTCATTCCTTAGGTACAAAATGACGCCTAAGATACTCTTTTGTTTTTACTAGGCCAGCTGAATCACTTCCAATCAGCAGAATATCATCAACGTACACTGCAGTCAGCAGAATATCATCAACGTACACTGCCAGAAACACTCCCAGTCAGCAGAATATCATCAACGTACACTGCCAGAAACACTCCCAGTCAGTAGAATATCATTAACGTACACTGCCAAAAATACTAAGACTCAGTACACCAAACAAAGGCATAATGATCTGAATGACAACAATGAAAATCAATACCAGAGATGGTGATGATAAACTTCTCAAACCATGCCCTTGAACTCTACTTGAATCCATATATTGTCTTCTTGAGACGACAGACTTTATTCTCCCCCTGCGCAACATACTTTGGAGGTTGCTCCATATATACATCCTCCTTCAAATCACCATACAAGAAGGCATTCTTGATGTTCAATTGGAACAATGGCCACGACAGATTGATAGCAATAGAAAACAGAATCCTGATAGAGTTTAACCAAGCAAATGGTGAAAAAAATCTTAAAATAATCCAAGTCATAGGTCAGAGTATTACCTTTGGCATCAAGTCTGACCTTATACTGATCCACTGAACCATCTGCGCGATACTTCAAAGTATAAACCCAACGACAGCTTACAACAACAATATTTTTGCGTGCAGAGACCAACTCCCATGTTCCTCGAGAAATAAGAGCATTCATATCCTCATCTATGGCCTGCTTCCAACCAGGTACTAATAAAGCCTCCTCATAGGACCTGGGTATAGATATAGAAAACAAAGACATGACAAACTAGCGAAATGATGGGGTAAAATGGTCATAAGTGATAAACTTATAAAGATGATTAGTACAAGACCGTTTATCTTTTCGAAGAGCAATAGAACATTAAGGTCAAAAAGGGCAAAGACTGCTGAGGAGGTGGACCTACAATTGGAGAGGAGTCGTTCAGGACAGATGGAGAGGCAGGAACTTTTGGACGTCAAGTGAACACCTGAGGTGGTTTTGGTGCAAGTTGTTCTGTATATTCTGATTGTGACCTTGGGCAGTAGCATCTGGAATAGGCTCTGATGATGAGAGAGGAACAGACAGTGAGAAAGGAACATGTGCTGATAGAATACATGGACTATCTGAAGAGAAGTATGGAACAGACTCAAAGAATGTAACATGAGCAGACACATAATTACTTCCTGATAGAAGGATTGTAACACCGATATCCTTTCTGAGTCATCGAATACCCAACAAAAAGACATTTAACATACCTAGGGGACAGTTTATCTAAACCAGGAGATAAGTCCTAGATAAAATATGTACACCTAAAAACATAAGGAACAACATGAACACTTCTACTAGGATAAAGACTAGAGAACAGTACTTTTCCCTGAAGAACAAGAACAGAAGAAGGCATTCTATTGATCAAGTGACAAGCACTCAAAATAACATCAGACCACATATACTTTGGAACATTCACATGTATCATCATGGTTCTAGCTCAAGGATATGTTTATGTTTTTATGTTCAGTAACACTATTTTGTTGAGAAGTATGCGAACAAGAAGTCTGATGAATAATTTCATTCTTAGCATAAAACAAAAACACATCATTTTTCACATATTTCAAAGCATTTCAGTATGAAACACATGAAGAGATGTAGAAAATTAAGTTTTTATTTCATTAAAGAGTAGTTCAATAACACCAGAAACTTCAGATCTCTCTTTTAACAGATAGAGCCAAGTCATGCGAGAGAAATCATCAACAAAAATAATAAAATACTTAAAACCTTGAACTGAGGGTACACGATAAGGACCCCAAACATCAAAATAAACTCAAACGCAGAACTATTACAGTTATTGACTCGACTCTGAAACGAAGCACGATGATGTTTATCTAACTCATAAGACTCACAACTTAAGGTAGAAATGGAAGACTCAACAAGAATGACAGACCGAAGCTTCTGCAAAGAATGATGTTAACGATGCCAGTGTCATAAAAGAATAGGATCAGGCTGATCTGCAACCAAGCCAGTAAGTGATAGCTTGTCATTCAAATAGTACATGCCTCCTCGCTTATGACCCGAACCAATCCTCTTCTCAGTTGTCAGGTCCTGAAAAATACAGTCGGAAGGAAAGAAGGTTACTTTACAGTTGTTTTGTTTGGAAAATTAACTGATGGAGAATAAACTAACAGGAAACTTAGAAACATATAAAACATCAGTAAGAGTCAAGAATGGAGTAGTATACACTACTATTTACCAAGCACAGGAGATTGTGTACCATCAACAATGTTAACAGAAGAAAATTTATTTGATAGATGCAAAGAATCAAACTTATTCTAGATACATGTCATGTGGGATGGGGCTCCTAAATCTAATATCCAAGTTTGGATGAAGAGGCAATATAGGCATCCATGCCTGAAGAGGATGCATGAGTTGTATGATTATTCTGAGAGAACTCGAGTTGACGCAACCTATCATACTCAGCCTATGAAAGTACCACAGTGGGAAAACTAGGAGTAGTTGAAGGAGCATTAGTATCACTATAGGTAGTAGAGTCAGTATCAACCAACTGTGCTCATTCTGGGTAACCAAATTTCTCCCAACACTTTTCAAAAATGTGATTATTCCTCTCACAATGTCTATATTGACGTGGTCCTTTATCAAAGCCACTATGTCTATTATTATATGAGCTACATCCCCCTCCAAGGGATCCACGTCATTCAAAATCACGATCACGACCACACCCGCGACTTCTGCCACGTCCGAAGACCATGGCAGACTACTAAATAGTTGATGAGATAACACACCATCTCCAGTCGACACACACATAACTCTGGAGAAAGTAGCAGTCAATGTGGGAATATTATCTCCTTCTAGTATTTGTCCTCGCACTTAAGAGCGCAGTGAAAGACTCATGCCAGACAAAAACTTCAACAGTGCGAGATCCTAATGATATCTCCTCAGTGTTGTTGCATTAATAACAACAGGATGATGCATCTCTAAATCATCTATCAGACTCTTGAGCTCTCCATATAACTCAGGCATAGATCGATCTCTCTGCTTGAGCTCAAACGGGCGCTCATAAATCTCAAACACTCTCGAAAAATTCTTCTCATTCTCATACATCACCTTCAGGTATCACACATTCCTTCGCAGTAGATAGGAACATGACACTACCACTGATCTTCTCCTCTAGGCTGTTGAGGAGCCAGATCATCACACAATAGTCACCAGAAAGCCAGGTCTCGTATGCAGTGTCAGTAGTAGCAAGTAGAGGCTCCAAAAGAAGAGTAAATTTGTTCTGAACACCGATAAATATGCGAAAAGCTTGTTCCCATAACAAATAATTGGCCCCATTTAGCTTCCACAGTAGTCTCCAAGATAGTCTTGAGACCAAACATCCCAGTAGTAGATGAGGAGAACAGGGTGAAGGAACTCATGTTATCCGACATCGTAGCCAGTTAGAAGAATCAATAAACAACCAGAAATAGCAACAAATAGCCAGAGAAATATTACAACCAGGTGCAACAAGGCATCAAGCAGCAGTTCTAGGCAGCATCTAGGTGTTGACAGTCATAGTAGTTCATCAACAGCAGCACCAGGCAACAGAGAAACAGAGCAACAACATGAATAGAACAAATCATGCAGAAAAACAGAGTTCTATGGACCTTCAGGAAGGCAGAACAGAGTCGCAAAAGGCTTTGCAGAAGGCCGTCGATGTTATTGGAATGCAGAGAAGATGCCCGTGATGCTTTGTAGAGATCAGAACAGAGTCACAAGGGCTCTGCAGGAGGCTGGTAAGGTTGTTAGAATACAGAGAAGGTGTCCGCGATGCTTTGCAGAGGCGGGGATGGTTGGCGAGGCTTGACAAAGGCAGGGGAAGAGTCGGTGAGGCTTGTTTCGAGTTAAGAAAGCAGGGGTGAGGTCACGTGAGTCTATAGAAAAGGAGGAAAGGTCGGAAAATGTGTAAAAAGGGTTTGGAGAAGGCGGTCAGGGTTTATGATGGCAGTAGAGGTGGTGGCCGGGTGCTTTGAGGATCAGAAAGCTCTGATACCACGTCAAAGTTTGGGGAAGACAGCTTAAACACTAAACTTTCTTATATTATGAGAGAATGGGAATACAATATATAGATACCCAATATGCGTATGGTTAATAGGTACTACCCAATAACCCAATACCCCTTAACACAAGCGATGAACATTAAGAAAACCTTTTTCCTAGAAGGTTAAGCAATAATTCAGTGACCTGGATATAGGTGCATGCATTCAGTGACACAAATTTGACTTTATCATAATTTAGATGCAGGAATAGAGTTATATGTGTGTTCCCTTGAATGCACAAACACATGATTTTGTGGAAACAAAGAATCGTCGAAGCAAAGGAAAAAACTAATAGTAAAGTTATCAACATGGCTTAAACTATCGGTATTCAGTATTGTCCAAAAGTTTTTTATGTCAATATCGCCTAAATCGGACATCAATATCGGCTAAATCAATCATATCAGCAATATCGGTCCTAATATTAGCCGATTTTATAGGGTTGATATGAGGGGTGCGAAACGGGACGGATCGGGCCCGTCCCATTTCTGGCGGGCTGAGGCCCGCCCGGGCCCGTCCGCCTTGCTTGGGCGGCCCAGCCTGGGCCCAGTCTCCATATTGGAGACCTGAGCACGGCCCCGGGCACCCGGCTGGGATGGGTCGGCCCGGGTTAGGAAATTTTTTTATAAATTTTGAAAAAGATGTAAAAAATCTGAAAATTTTTGAAAAATTCTAAAAATTCCAAAAAAAACTAATAAACACTCAAATGTGGACAAATTTAATACAAGTTGTAAAATGCATATATAAAATATTTATTAACAATCCAATAAATTGGATAAATTGATACAAATACAAAAGATTAATATAAATAATTGATGTATAACGATATAATTGATAAAATTACATATGTATTAGATAGAAATTGATACAAATATAATTATACAAATACAAAAAATCTTCATTTATTCACTCATCTTATGAGGAGTCTTCAATGATTTTATCTACTGTTTTATTCTGACTTTTTATCTCTGCATCGAGCCAATCCTTCCCGCAGATGTTAATCTCGATAGCTTAAGACGTCAGGTGGTTTCTCGTATCAGTCAGCACTCATCCAGCTATACTAAAAGCAAATTCTGAAGCTACAGTAGAGGCAGAAGGGGTTAGTAAATCACGTGTCATGATGAAAAACACGAGATATGTCGATTCCTTTGATGTCCACCATGCCAAAATATCAAAATTTTCAAATCCTGGTCTACATCAATCTCAGGAGCTATAACACGAGCAAAAAAATAATGAAGCTCATTCAATGAGTCAGAACTTCTTGATCTTTTAGATGCAGATAATAATCCAGATAATAAAAAACTTTTAGGCCTAGATGAAGATGCTGGTTGGGAATCTTGGGATGATTGTTTATTTCCAAATTGAGTCATAAAAATCATACATATTATTTATAGAAAGCTTATTATCATTCCATGCTAAGAAACAATCAGGATAATTCATTTTTTCATAAAAATTTTCAAGTAAATATTTACATCCTTCAAATTTAATTCGAGGATCCATAATTGTAACAAAATAAAATATAGTAGGAAAATGTTTAAAATACTTATTGAATTTCTCTTCCATAAGTTCAATAATATTTTCAAGTAAAGAATCATGTCGATATGTATGAAAAAGTTCAGTAATTTCAGTTAACTCGTAAAAAACTAAATTAGTTGTGGGATAATAAACCCCAGAAAATAATCTGGTTACTCTTTCAAAATTTTTCAAAAATTCACAAAGTACTTCAATAATTTTTCAATCATTATCAGAAATTAACATATCTAGCAATTCTGTGAAAATAAACATATTATTACAGTCTGATAAGGAATAGTTTTCCTCAACATGTTATATGTTGTATTTCAACGAGTCCTTATGTCCTGAGGTAAACTTTTAATTGGTAAGCCTACGCTAGAACAACATTATTTAAAACTTTGCCTTCTTGGACTACTACTTCGAATAAATACAATAGTATTTCTTAAATTTTGAATATAAGTATCTATACATTTTACCTCTTTAACGATTATAACTAAAAGTACTTAGTGTGCCACCAAAAGTAGAAATTTATGTTTATCGCGGTTGATTCTGGGAATGTTTAGCCCTAATGTGCCTAGTTAGTACGTCATTTCCACTATTTTTGAAAAAATATAAGAAACATCAAGACAAATCTTGCATATAGCCTCCTAACTCCATTAACAGTTTCTTTTTAAAAAATTTCCAAAACTCAGATTTTTCATCCACCATAGAAGCAACTTCGGTAGTGGAAGCAGAAAATAGATTAGAAGGTGGCACAAAAGAAGAAATAAAATGTGGATGGTGTTTTCGTTTGTGTGAACGGAAGTATCGGAGTGTCCGGTAAAGGCATATGCAAATCATACCATTCTTGACTATTTAAATCTAAAATATTATACCTAGAAGAAGAAAGATTGCTAGTGCTTGCTGATGAAGAGTGTGGTCCATTTTAAAATAAAATTGACAAAAAATATAAATACCAGAACTTTCTATAAATTGTGAGAACTTGAGTACTTGGGTATTTAAGGAGAGATTGAGAGAGCCTGAATGCTTGATCACTTGAGAAGAGGTGGAGGGAACTTGAGCACTTGAGTAGCTTGAGAGAACTTGAAGGAGCTTGATCGCTTGAGAACTTGAGAGTTTGAGTACTTGAAAAGTTAAGAGATTTTTAAGAGTTTTTAAGAGAATTTTTTGGTGATGAAATGAAGTGAGGAAAAGTGAGTATTTATAGAGAGGAATGAGTAGTTAAAATATAATTTTTTTGCAAAAATTTTTTTTTGTCAATATACCGTTGGGGGATTTGTAAAAAAATTACAAAAACCTCCCCAAACAGCTATATTTTGGCCCAATATAGCCGTTGGGGAGGTTTCTGTAAAAAAAAATTTACAAATCCCCCCAAATCCGGCAACGGCTACTAAAGCAGTCGTTGCCTGGGGCAGCCCAGTGCGGACTGGCCCAGCCAGGCCGCGGGCCACTTAGGCCAAACTCAGGCACGCCCCGGGTAACCCGGGGCGTGCCCGTGAAGGGCAACGGCTCGGGCTAACCGGGCCGGTCCCAGACGGGTCGGCTGGGCCGACCCGCTCGGTTTGCACCCCTAGTTGATATCGTATTAAGTTTCTCAAAACCTGATACGATATTGTCGATATATATCGGAATGTGCCAATATTTGAAACCATGCTTATCAAAATACATGCACTTTGAAAATGGGTCATAATATGGACTTTGAGAGCGGGGGAAAAAAGACGAGGTAGTAGGTTGTCCTCAAAACTGGCCAATGTTGATAGCTTATACTTATTTCTTTTTTTGTTCATTTTTTCGTAGGCATGATAGATGATACTGTTTACAAGACATTTTGCATCAAGTTACCCAAACTCCTAGAATGATTATAACAGACCAACATACCCCTCAGTAGCATGTGAATGCAAGCAAACGGTGCCTGGGCTACAGTTACATATTTGTAGCACCTAAAATATATTTGAATGCAAATTTTACATTAAGATTATGGAAATAAAGTTTTCTCAGTGAATTAGTGTATGTGGGTTATCAAATTAAATCTTAATTACCTCTACTGTCAACTAACTGATAAAATTAATTATTAACGGTACAGTAAGTCCTATGTTTTTTTTTGTATCCTTTTGTACTAATTAATAATTTCATAAGTTACACGTGTGACATATTCCAGGGTACAATTTTTCAACATAGCACATCCTTTTGAATATTTCTTCGAGATTTGTGGTCTATGGGTCCGCTCTCCAGAAAGTACATAGTAGTCATTTCATTATCAGATTTCACAGTTAATCACATTCATTGGAGGATACAAGATAACAGAATGTATCACCATTTTCCTTTTGCTAACTTTCTATGGTTTCCCAAAGTCAAATTTTTGAAAACCTCTGAGTCTAGAAAGCACAGACACAGACACAAGACATGAATATGACATAATATGGACAAGACGGCATGGAAACTCCTAAAAATTAGAATATGGGGACACAATGACATGACCATATCTCTGGACCAAAGAACATGGTGATTAGGACATGTTTAATTGGAAGTAGAAAGAAAACTGAAATAAAATTAAATTCATAGCTTCTAACAAAGTAACTAAATCAAAAGAAAGTTATTAAAGTCCAATCCAATATCTCACTTAGTACAAATATATGAGGTCCCTCACATGTTTTCAAGGTGTTAAGATTTTGTTAAAATAGTAGCCCTCTTACGCAAAGGATCTTTTTATGTTTGTTAAGAGATGCATGGCTTCAAAGTGTCTGATATATGAATTTTAGAATTTCTTTTTAAAATTCAAATATGACTTTGACATGCAATTTTTGGTTTCTTATTATCTGGCACGACGTCAGAGCGTTTGATATGTGTCAACCAAGTGTCATTTAAGTATTGACACACTGATAGTTGTTGGACATGGACATAAGACTCGTTTGAAGAGTCCATGTTTCATGGCTCTAAGCACTCGAATTACCTATTCTTATATCTTATATATCACATCTCCACTAAAAAAAAAACACAAACTTACATTTATATGTACCACAGTTGTTAAGATAAACAATTTGAAAAGGATAAAGGGTATATCCCCCCAAAAGTTTAGCTTGATAGCACATATTGCACGCTTTCCCCCAACACTTTTCCCTCCCAAACTCCACTTCTCTCAAACTTTCCTCCAGTCACATTAAACCTTCTACCATCAATAGTGGTCATGTGTTGGTCACATTACTATTTTTTTTGATAAAATTGCCTTTTTCTTACAAATTCCCATACGGTAAAGAAGAGGATAAATTGCTAAAATTTATAAAACAAACTAAACTAAAATGAACGTGTAATTGTTTAAAACCCTAACTATCTGTAATCCAAATCAGAGTCCAAACCCTACACTAACCCTATCTCTATTCTTATCCCTAACTTAAAACCGAAAACACATCCCTAAACCATAACACAATTCCTGAAGCCTGATGCAATAGCTTTCTTTCAATAAATTTAGGAATATTATTTTAGGATAGATTTGGTTTAGGGTTTGGGTTAAAATATGCTAAGATAAGTATACAACTGGGGATAGAACTTGGGTAGGGATAAGTACTGGGTCTAGAATTTGAGATAGAATATTAGTTAGGAATATGTTTAATGTTAAGGTTTAGATTAGAGTTCATATTAGAAGCAGGGAAAAGTATACACTTGGGTATAGACAAAGGGTCTATTTGGTTGTCCTAATTGGCCGTAATTCGTAAGTTGTAATTGGTAAATTCTTTTACAGTTGTAAATGAGCTACATGCATGTAAGTTTTACGGTGTTTGGTTGGTAATATAAAGTTGTAAGTGAGAAAGTGTTTTGTATTTTATGGTGTTTGGTTGTCGTAATGTGTAAGTCGTAAGTGGAAAAGTAGACCACAAAATTAACTATTTGGTGATTTAAAATTTTTGAATATTGCAAATAAATACTAAAAATGCTAAATATTAAAAAAATTAATATTAACATAAAAATTAATACAAATTTGTATTACCACAAAATTAACTGTAAGTGGGTTGTAAGTGAGGGGTAATTGAGTTGCAAGTGAGTGGTAATTGAGTTGCGCAAGTCTTTTACGAATTACGGTCCAAACAAACGCCGTAGTTGTAATTGAGTTGTAAGTCATTTACGAATTACGGCTTTTTACAACTTTTACGACCAAACAAACGGCCCCAGAGAGTAAAAGATAGGTAAGGATTTAGGTATCAATATGTGTTGGGTTAGTGAGTCATAAGTGTAAGGACAAGGCTTGAATTAGGGTTATGATTTTCAATAATTAACCATCTCATTATAATTAATTAATTAACACACTTAAGATTTTTTTTAAATTAAATATTAATATATTGATTTAAAATTTTGGATTTTGAATTTCATGTTTAAAATTAAGTAGCTTGATCTTTAGGTTCATATTAAGTTTAAAATTAGGGGTGCTAGAAGGAAAAGAGTTAAAGTTAGCATAGGTACTAGACATATAAAAAAAAAACAAATTAAAACCATTTACATTTTAATTTACGACTATCCCCTTATTATAGTTGAAAACTATGGGAGGACAAGTGTTACACAAAATAGTTCTTTTGGTCCTATCACTAATATTTTTAGTTGCCACGACAAAGTGTTAAAAAATAAACTGTAGGGGATAAGTGTTGTCAGGTTGAACATGGGGGGGTTGGGTTGGGGGGGTTGTAATACAATTTATCCAGAGAATAATAATGTGTAAACAACCAAAATCTTCAAAATAAAATGTAGAACACAATTTTAGTATCCATATTATTGACCACAAGTACCTGCGTATTTAGAGGTAAGAAGGGAAGCTCCGACTTTCCAGGATAAAGGGAGAGATTTGCCAAGTAGCTTTCTGCAGAGCATAGGCATTTAACACGTCTCATGACAATTAAGCTTCAATAAGTTTCAAATTGAACAATGTGTCTCAAAGACAATGTTAAGACACATACGCTTTCCAGATTCCAAAGCACTTCTGTACAGGGAACCCTGCATTAACTTTGGAACATCAATAAATGCAGCCTCGCTACCTTCATCTAAAGATTCAGCAGCAATCCCAATTTGAAGAAGACAGTTGCCTCGATATACAACAACTAATGATCTGCAACATGATGCAACTGAAAGAGATTCCCATGCCCTGAGATTTAGAAAGAAAAATCAATAAAACTAGACCCCTCTTATTAGTATTTTGATAACCTAAGCTGATGCCACCAAATACTTATGAAACAAGGACTAGAGAAAGAATAGGCAGCATACCTAATTATAGGAATTTAGTAAAATAGAAAAGAAAACCATTTACATAAATTGATTTTAACAATGAACAATTTACCTTAAAAATAAGGAAACAATAATTTGCTGCAGTTTCAGAATTGCCAAATTTCTATCAGTAAAACATGATTAAAGGTGCGAAAATGTGGTCATTTGAAAGTAACAATAAAGCTTTTGTCACAATTCATCGTATCAGAGTCAAATAAAAAATGAAAAAGCAAAAAAGTACATAACACCATGGTCCACAAAGTAGATGCCAATTCAAAGATTTATAAAACTATTAGAAGAGGAGGTGTTACATATTAATATATCTTCATGCTTATGCCTACAAGAGTTTAGGGACTCACGCCTCCACCAGCCATACCCACTTATTTCAAATATCTCGACAGATCAGATTATCTGTCATCTTCAACCCTAGGATTAGGGTGGCAACCGGTTGGATTCAAGTAAGATCCTGCGGGAGATTCCTTTTAATTTTGTAGGATCCATTCCTAGACCAAAGTCTCAGACCCAATAATTTATCGAATGTAAGATCTGGTTTTTGAATAACCAATTCAAATTCCTTTCGTAAATACCAACTTTTGTTAAGAAATAACATATAATCTGATAAGAATTTCTTACTCATATTCTTAATTTTCTCTAATAATCATTTCGATATTCAATTCATCTAAACAGGGCATAATAATTATATGCAATTAACTTCCTTAGGAAGGGATGCAATAGGATAGAAATCGAATATCAAGTTCTACTCTTTATCTTTAGAATTCACAATACAAAAAAGTAAAGGTTCAGCAAAGAAACATTATAATGAGGGAGTCAAACAACTAAGGAAATTGTTGCAGGACAAATTCACAATAAACTATTCCCTTATGCCTTCTATTAAAGCATATTCTGTCATTGTCATAGACAATGTTTTCAGAATTGGTATCATATTGTAATGTTATGGGATCAGTTAGAGTATCAATCATACTGTAGAAATGTGCATAGTTAATTTTTAAATGAAGTATGAACAAAGAGAAATCAAATATAGCCTAAGAAGTTAAGTCCCCACTACAAATATTCAGTTTCCTGTGTGAATAACACCCATGCTAAATGCACTTCAAATTCTTTCCCCATTAATGCCTGAAAAAAGGGAGGAGAAAGAATTTAAGAGCATTTCTTTTGTGCAAATTCAAATGCCTTCTAACAATAACAAGTTAACATAATATTCGGATCCAGATGGGAATATGTACTGTCTGGGTTTTATTGAATTATTTGTCAATTAGTTGGAATCAATTAGTTGTCAATTTGCTAGGTTACATTTGCAGAATATTTTGTGGCATATTAAAAAGGGAACTGAGTTATTTGAGTCAGATTTATAGACAAGTCATCAGAGACTAGGTTGGATTATCTCTTGATGGTTAAGTTACCTAGTATTCTACAAAATATTTGTCAGCCACTTCAGTGTAATTGATTGAAATGAAATGAGATAAAGTTATCAAGGGAAATGCCTGATATTATGGGAAATGTGTCTCTCGTTCTTCTTTAACCTTGTGGCTTCACCCAGATTATAATCTCTCTCTTCCTTTTCCACTTTTAACCTCATCGCCCTCATCTTTATTTGCATATGATTGTATAGAATATATAGAAACTGCAATATCCTACATTGTTTTAATGGTATTGCAGTGGTGATAAACTATAGAACAAAGCAATTTAGAAAACGGTAGAGTCAAGCTAGGATCATATGTTCCGACACGTGACATGGGTATGATGCAGCACGTACATGGTGACACAGCAAATCATAAAGAAGCAGGATGTGGAGACATAATGAGACCCATGAGAAAGACACAACAGCAACACGAAACATCTAATGAGAAGCAATTAGCATGTGTGTAAGACATGGTTTATCAAGAGTTGAAAGAAAAATAAAATAATACGTTAGTGATTAATATTTGTAAATGCTAAACTCAAAACAGAGAAAGGCATATGAAACTCCAGTCCAACACCCGACCTAACATAAATATGATGAATCACAAGTTTGGAAGGAGTGAAACTTGTGTTAAAATAAACCAAACCCAAAGTTGGCATAGATTCCTTTACGTTTTTAAGCCATTTTCTGTAACCAATCTTTTTAGCCGACGCAGATCAGGCACAAAAGTTTTTGATTCTTTGAAAACTAACACAGCTCCGCTCTGTGATACATGTCACTAAAAGTATCGTGCAAGTGTCCGTGACCAATACATATCAGATCACAAGACTCACTTTGGAGTGTCCATACTTCATAAGTGTCAAGTATTCTTAGATATCACCAATACAAATTATCAGCAAGATACAAATGTGTCCTATGATTTCATTGTCCTAATTGTAGGTTGAAGTTTAGATGTCTTTTTAAGGGTGGAAAAATAGAAGTAGACGCAGGAAATAGATTACTAGATGTTAGTTGCTTATGCAATGCAAGTGAACCACCTTCATAGAAAAATTAGTTAGGAGTTTAATAGAATCATAGGCATGTATTACACTATATATGTGTTGAATCCAAACTTTGGCACCTTATTCTGCTAAAAGGGGCAAAAATTTCATTGGCATAGGCATCATAATTACAAAAGGAAATACTACCTCTGTGACCAGGAACAAGTTATACTGCATGTTGGTTGAGTACTTTCTATAATAACCATTAGTCCTTCAACATCCTTTATCTATGCTCCTACTCACTTTAATGCTATTTAATCCTTTATAACACAGCCAATAAGAAAAATTGTCACTGACAATTGATTCACAGCATGAGTACTTCAAGTTTTTAGTCTAACTGTGAAACCCAAGCTCTAATTTTCTAGTAAATTCTTTTGACATGATTTACATGAGTCAAGTGACCAACAGCTCTGAACACAAGGCAATATAAGTCATATAAAATACTACAAGTTGTCTACCAATATAAAGAATGAAAGAAAAAAAGAACTTCAAGATATTATGGAAGTAGATTATGACCACTGACATTGCAAAATATATTGTGTGTACATGTACTTGCAGAGTTGATGGTATTAGTCAGTGTTTTCATATGTAACAAAAATGAACAAATAAATAAATTCAGAAATTGAAGAACAGAAAAGAAAACTACCAATACTAGTTGAAAAAAGAAAAAAGATACCATAGCAATTCAGAAATTGCATCTTGTGAAACAGCAGAGCTTATCCGCCTACAGTCCACACCCTGAGGGACCACCTGATACCAACAGGGGAAAGTTTCATTCAGAATCTGAGATGAAAAGCTATCATCCATCAACCCTCATTAAAAGCACATACCGAATAATATCCTCACCGGAGAAATATACTTTGGTCGGATTGACAACCATACGAGTCCAGTGAGAAGATTGGTTACAGCTAAACCAAGAGTTAATATGTCTGCCCTTGATTGTGAACTGTTAGAGAACAAAGTGTCCACATAAATTTTCCCAAGGTTCGGCACAAAAGAAAAATAGATGCTGGAAGAAAAAATTGAAACAAATAATTACAAATTTTATTTCAGATATGTGGAACCCCACTAACAGAAAGATGGCAAGGGGAGTCCTCCATTAAATTAGTATGATATCTGTATTTTTTTAACTAACATGCATTATCTAACATGTGACCAGGCGTCAGAAGCAATTAAACAAATTTAAACAATCGTCTAAACTCTGTAGTAAATAAAGAAGATAAATAATCAGGTAAATTAAAGAAGAAGCTGATAAATTTGTGTTATTCTACAACTTTATCAGGTAAATTAAAGAATCACGTAAACAAACTTTACCTCTTTGTACAATGTCTATTAAAATCCCAAACGGAAATATTAGAATAACTACTGACAGCCAAAATTAGCTTAAATTTCATAAAAATCGTGTGTATTAGTGTGCCAGACAAGTAGCTAATTTACACGCTCACAGTCAATTGAAATGTCAAATTCTGGTTTCAGATAAATGTATGTGAGGTAAATGAAAATCATAGTCTCAAGTCCAAATATAATATGGTAAAAATTAAGAAACAACAAAAAGTTTTCTTTTGAAAAAGCCTATAAATGAGTTTGAAACATCTATATTATGTTTCGTTTTTCTTCTGTTTCCAAAAAACATACTTTAATGCCAAAGTTCATCATTTTAAATTATTTCTGACGCTAAAATAAAAGAATCATCTAATATCAGTGAGACAGTAACTTATCTGTTACAAGAAACCAAGACAAGGAGCAGCAAATATCTATCAGAACAAAATAGAATTTTGCAGCCAATGGAAGAAAGTAAGCTGAAATCCCCAACCAAGATTTCAGTCTCTTAACTCAAGAAGCAAAAGAAAAATTGACATAAAAATCAGAACTTTTTCACCAATTCGGTGAACAGTGACAGAAATTCGGGCGGAAAAGGGGGCAAGAAAGAAAACCTGGAGGCATCGGCGACAGGGGCAACACCGGAGAAAGCTCGGTTGATGAGAACGGAGAGTAGAGAGAGGCCGCCGACGTAAATGGGAAAGCTTCGGACGAGTTCGTCGTTATTGGAGACCCAATCCCTCACCAGATCTCGCTGGGGCTTTGGCCCTCTGTAAGCATCGCTCCGAGAAGAAGAAGAAGGGGAAGAAGAAGAAGAAGAAGAAGAAGAAGAAGAGAAAGCTGTGATGATTTGATGGCAGTTGAAGGGGCGGCGGAGGGAGGAGCAGGAGAGTGGTATCGCTCGGAAGAGAGAAAGGGAGAGTGCGGCCATGCCCGCCGCCGGTGGTGGAGAATGCGGGAACAGAGACAGTCTATGGATGTAAAATGATAGTTAAATGAAGTTTCAATTATTTTTCTTTTCACTTGACAAATATAATTAGGCTAATATATCGCCCCTGTCAGTAGAAATAAGCGAAACAATCAGGAGGAGGAGGAGAACGAGAGAAGAAAGAGGAGGGGGTCAACACTATTCTCTCTCTTATGAATGAAGACAGACAAATTTTTTATATAAGTCACGAGAGAAACTCTCCCTTCGATCGATTTTGATTACCGCTCAACGGTAAAATCGAGCAAGGAAGAGGAGAAAGGTGAAAAAGGGGAGGAAGATGAAGATGAGGGGTAGCAGTGAGGGATGGAGGAAGGGGAAAGAGGAGCGGAGCGAGGAGGGATGCTGGAAGAGAAGAAAAGGCGTCTCTCTCTCTCTCTCTCTCTCTCTCTCTCTCTCTCAGGGACAGACGAATGGACAAAGTCGAAAAAAGAGTCACGAGAGAAATCTCAATTCGCTCGGTTTTGATTAGTAAGCTCAACTTATTATGTGTTAATTTTGCATAATGTAAAACCTAGATGTACAAGAATATGTTTAAAGAAAATTATAACTTTTTTTTTAAATATAAGCCATAAATTAGATGCAAGCGAGATCTGAATCTCAGATCTCTTATCACTTTCAAAAAAAAAAAAATTTGATGTGCTACAGTAACACTTACTCAAAAAAAAAAAAAATCTAACTGATGAGATTCACTATTATGTTCAAAATATCATTTTAACTTTTTTGCTGACTACAAAAAAGTTTTTTTTCACTGTGTCACAGTGGCAATTGCACTAAATTAAAACTTATATTCACACACAAAAAAAATATATATTATTTTAACTTTTGATACACATAGGTTTTATATCGGTCAGGTAAACACATAACGTGTGAAGTGAAAACCAAACTCACTTGTAATAACTATTGTTTCATATGTCTGCACGTAAACTTTTAATACGCCAGCAAACACATAGGTTTGTTACAGAGAAAAATAGTTCTTGCAATCAAAAAATATTTTTAACTACTAAGTTTATGGGGTTTTAATCGTATGCCCCTGAAATCTTCTTTATTTCAATAGAGTATTTTCACGTTCTCATTTTATACAAGTTGGATGTAGATATACAAAAATGAATTGGATCTACTCTTTATCTAGATAGATTGATCCGAGCAATAACTCATACAAAACAAAGCAATCTAGTGGATAATATACTTTGACATTGGAAGATCAAGTCGAATTTGGAGCGTTCCATGTTCTATTCACAATGCCATAGCCTTATCCTCGAATATCAACAAGCTTCGAGGAATTGTTTCGATGATCAGTGGTTTATTCTTTGACACGAAGAATCTATGTTGTACGGGTACGGTCACTCTGATACAGAAAAAAAACACGCGAATACGTGACCAAAATTTAAAAATACACATGATATTTGTGTCTGACACACGAGTCAGACACATTTTAAACATAAGAGAGCTCCATAATAGAAATGTACAAGCTCAATAGCTAAAAAACGTTAGAAGATGTATTCTTTACTCTTCCGTCGGGCTTGTTTGGTTGCAAGGAAGTGGGCGGAAGTAAGGAAATGGGGAAGTATAATTGCTCACTTCCCTATCTATCCAAACACCGGAAAAGGAAAATAAGAAAACTCTTTTTCCTTTTCTTTTCTCTTTTACACAACCATTTCCTCACTTTCAGAGTGCTACAGTTAATTTTGTGGTCATGTAAATCTCATTTGTAATAAATTGTAGCACAAAACAGTTAATTTTTTGATCATGTAAATCTCACTTGCATTCTAATTACAGTCCATTTTTTATTTTTCTTAATTAATTTTTATTTTAATATTATTTTGCGGTCAACTTTGTGGCATTTTTCACTTCCACGTTACCATCCAAACACCAGAAAAGACATAACATTTTTCAAATCACACTTCCTAACAACATCCAAACATCAAAAAACTTACTAACTAATTCTTAAGTTCCAAAGGGAACTATTACCACTTCCTCACTTCTTCACTTGCTCACTTCCACCCTTAACTAAACAGCCCAGAGAGTTTATGTAAAAGTCTACATCTTTAACCGCAAGAAAACTTTTCATTCTAGACGGGTCAAACTCAAACATGGAGGCCCACAAAAACTCAGAAAAAATCGAGGAGAAATCTGAATAATTTACAGGACCTTATATGTAATTCAAATTGGATATTTACAGCTGGATTAGCCCTAATTAAGAGGTAAATTACCTCTGGGGCCATTCAAATCTCCAGAATAAGTAGCATGTTGACCTGTAACATGATATACCCTACAAAATTCTAGACTTCGATCAAATTTTAGTTGTCATGTTGCGAGTCTAACTTAAGCATTAGAGAGGGTTTGACCAGGCCAACTCCTGACCTCCTTGTCGATTTTTTTTATTCTTGCATGTATATATATGTCCAAATAAAGCTGTCACGAACTCACTCACTTTGAATCGACCTAATCCATCCAGACAGTCATTTTTTTGCAAAACAAAACATTACTGCCAACCCATGGCAATCAGCATGCCATCGTTGAGTCACGCAACGGCTGCCAACACTAGAGGTCAGGATGTTAGCATTTTGAGGGTATTTTAAAATTATGCAATGTTCCTTTAGTCCCACATTGAATAAAAAAAGAACTCTTTAATATTTATATATGGAGTCTCATTCATGATAGGCTGTGTGGGCTAGAAATCAGGGGATGCTCGCGCGCAAACAAGCCCATTGAGACCCAGTGAAGGAAATTAGGTCTAAGAATTTTCTAATGATGAAAAACTCTCTTCTTTATAAAGGGTCTGTGCATTGCGAGTGCACACTTGCAAGGCCAGCGATAATCCTGAAGAGTAGACCGCCATCGATCTGTTACACTGAGATAGATACTCTCTCAGTGCACTGTTTGATGTTTACTGTCCTTAAAAAACTGCAACTGAAATTTGAGAAAATTTTAATAAAAAATACATTCTTAAAGATACTGGAACTCAAAAATTTACTATTGAAATCCTTTTGAATTTTGTCATGTCTGATGAAAAAGATATTCTCTCAAATTCATGAATATCATGTTCTAATTGATGATCTTAAAAATGAAAACATCGCCCCACCCGAACCTTTGTTGCTGGAGCCCTAATTGAAAAATTACCCGACTCATAGAAAGATTACAAGAATGAACTGAAACATAAGAGAAAACAAATGAATCTTGAAGATGTAATAATTCAAATTAGAATTGAAGAGAAAAATAAAGAAAAAGAGAAAACAGAAAGGGTCAAGGAGCTTACTTCCAAGGCAAATCTAATTGAAAGCAAACCTCTAAACTAAAGAAACATTTTCATAAGCCAAACTTGAAATCAAATCAGAACCCTAAGATGAACAGAAACCCTAACTCTACTTTCAAGAAGAAAGAAAACTATTTTGTATATGGCAAACTTGGACACTACTCAACACAGTGTAGGTTTCGGAAGACTGAAGAGGCTCCATCTAAACCATAAGCTAACCTGGTTGAGAGTGGCATTATTGCTGCTGTAATCTCTGAAGTTAACATGGTTGCACATAATAAGAACTGAGTGATTGATTCTGGGGCAACCGGACATATATGTGCCGACAGAGGAGCTTTCTTTTCTTACTCCTCTGTTGATGATGGTGAACAAGTGTTCATGGGCGATTCGAGGCCCTCACCCGTTGTGGATAAGAGAAAGGTGCTTCTCAAGCTCACTTCTGGGAAGATCCTTTCTCTTACAGATGTACTTCATGTTCCTGAGATTTGTGGAACCTCATTTTATTTCTCTTGTTGGAAATGAATCTGATAAAATTGTAATGACTAGGAATGGACAATTTGTTGGTAAAGGGTACTGTAATCAGGATTTATTTATGCTGAATGTACTTGAAATCATGAATGAAAATGTATATACTTCTTCTTCTTACATGATTGACTCTTGTGATCAGTGGCATGGTTGGTTAGGACATGTTAGTTTTTCTTACATTAAGAAAATGAAAGATATAGATCTCCTGCATAATGTAACTATATCTGATCATGACAAATGTGAAATATGTGTTGAATCTAAATCTACTCAGAAATCATACAAAAGTGTACAAAGAGAATCTGAATTGCTTGAGCTTATTCATAGTGATCTTGGTGACCTGAAAAATAACTTAATTAGAGGTGATAAGAGATTCTATATCACCTTCATTGATGAATGTTCTAGATATACAGTAGTTTATCTGTTGAGATCTAAAGATGAAGCCTTTGAAATGTTTATGAAATATAAATCAAAAGTTGAAAATCAACTAAATAAGAAAATGAAGAGATTGAGATCGAATAGAGATGGTGAATATGAACTTAAATAATTTAATAAATTTTGTGAACAACACGGCATAATTCATGAGACTACCCCTCCATATTCACCTGAATCTAATGATGTTGCTGAAAGGAAAAATTCCTTTCAGTAACTTAGTTTATTATCCATATCTATTATTAGTTTATTATCCATATCTATTATTAGTTTACCATAAGCCATGGGTTTTACAATTCCATTGATGTAACTTAGTTTATTATCCATATCTATTATTAGTTTACCATTAAACCAACAAAGAAGAGGGACATGATCACTAGACATTGTACCTAATGAATGAAACAAAGGATTATTAATTTACTCGAGATTCTAAAATTTAACGAATTCACAAACAACAATTTTACTATTTTTACAAAAAAATTTACAACAAAGAAGAGGGACATGATCACTTCTAACAATATCATCTTTTTATGTTTAATATGTGAAAGTTATGTTAAGTACACCATCACAATTAAGAACAATATTTATATTAATGTAGTTCTTTTTTTTTCATTCTTGCCATTAAAAGTTAGTAATAATTATGTGAGTTTTGATATAAGAGCCCAAATATAGTGTAAAAATTTAGAATATGAAATTTTTAATTTACATTAAGGTTAGGGTCTTTTTTTATTTCTAATTTGGGTATTGAATATTAAAGGATGATAATATAATGGTGATTAAAAAATGTAAGAAATGATGGAAAAAATATTGGCCTAACCGAAAAACAAAAAAACCGAACCGAACTGAGTCGGTTCGGTTCGGTTGCTAAGTCTAATCGGTTCGCAAAAATTAGCAAAAACTGAACCGAACCGACCGATGCTCACTCCTAAAACAGACTTCATGTATGGAAAAGAAAATTTCTTTTTCTACACACCTATGTAGGAGGAGTTAGTAAATTTGATGAGTTAAAAAAATGAAACATCATGATCTTTTATTGAACTTTCAAAAGAACGAAAAGATCATTCTAGCACATTCTAAACATGAAACGAAGCTCGTATGTAGAAGTTACGATGCTTTTAAGTTATACGGATAATTCTACAAATTTTGCAGGGGATGATTTATAAATTCTGAGCCAGTTTGTAAAATCTTAAATTATGTTAATTAGCAGCAAATTTTTTATTTGTTATTAGTTTCATTTTTCTATACGAACTTTAATATTTCTAATTATTGTTATTTTCCAGTTTCTTACTTTTTTTCTTTTATTAGTTTCATTCTTATTAGAATTTGAGTCAAAGTAGGAGTATTATTTAAAATAAAATTCTACATAAGAGCTATTAAAGGAGTTTGAGTTTGTATTAGGATTTTATGTATGGAGAGTCTATAGAACGTCCCTTTGAAAATTTTCGTAGTCATATCAAATTTTATAAGATTTGAGAATTTTTTCTTTCTTTTCTGGTAGATTTAAGTATTATCTTACCTAGCATTTTATCTAGATTTCGTCAGCACTAGAGCAAAATCTTGTTGGCTCAAGGATTCAATCACTCATATTTTGATGATTTACAACTCATGTAGTTAAAGGATTAATGATGTTGAAGCATTTATAAAGTTTACAAGCTATTCAAGATCGTATCGTAAAGCTGAACTTTAACAATATGTGTGAAAATATCTCAAGTTGATGATTGAAGCTAGAGAAATTAAATTCAAGACAAATTTAACAAAAAGATTTGTTCTAGTTGAAAAAAAAAATTACAAGTTTTGTTGAAACTTTAGATTATAAATTTGGTAGCTCAAACTTGAAAGCACACACTGTTTATGCCTTAGTTTGATGGAGTTTCAAATATACATACATGCATGCATACACGCACACACACACGTGTATGTGTAGATGTATATGTATATATGTATATATGTATATGTATATATGTATATATGTATATGTATATACACACACACATGAGGTATCTGTACCTCAGCCGCTAGCTGAGAGAGCTCTCTCAGTTGGCACTGCGACCTGCTTGCAGTCCGAAAAAATTACAGATATTCTCAGTGTAATTAGGGTTGCGACCGTGATAACAGTCCTCACAAAAACACTGCGACCATAGTAGCAGTACTCATAAAAAAACTGACCATGGTAGTAGTCCTCACAAAAAAATATTGCGACCTGATCGCAGTCCTCACAAAAAACTGCGACCATGATAGCGTTGTACCCAAGATTTGTGGCTGAGATACAGCCACGTCGCCGCCAACTGAGAAAGTCTCCCAGCTGGTAGCTGAGGTACATATCTCTCTCTCTCTCTCTCTCTCTCTCTCTCTATATATATATATATATATATATAATATATATATATATATATATATATATATATCATAAAAATGAATTTAGAGTAGTGTTTCTAAAAGTTTTACTTTTACCAAAAAGACAATTTTTATTGAGTCTTAAATCTCAAAAAAAAAATTATTATTTGAAATATGTCTTGAAGTTAATCCTAACATATTAGTGCTCAAAAGAGTTTAAAGAAACTTATTTTTTGTGATTTATAAATTAAAATTGATTTAAATAAAGTTTTGAAAAGAATAAAAAAACTGAGGTGTTTTCGACATCTCTATACATAACTTTCGAAAATGGAGATTCAGCGTGCACAAGTCTGTGTTTGAGTTGAATCACTTTCGACAACTCTATGCACATTTTCGATAATGTTTTATATAGAGTTCTGTTCATTACAGAACTAGCTCATTTTCGATAATTTTTATGTGTTTTTCTCAAACTGGCGAAAATTATTTTCGACAACTTAAGATTTATTTTTGACAACATTTTTCATAGAGTTATGTACGTTACATAACTGATCCATTTTCGACAATTTCTCTTAAAAAATTTGGTACTGTCGAAAGTGTTTTCGACGGCCAACACATAACTTTCGAAAATGAATTTCCGAGTTTGAAAAATATAGTTGTTGTTACCGTTACCTATTCACCCATTTCGACATCTAGTTGACTTTTCTCTACTGATTTTTAACAAAATATTTTTTAATTTGTTTTGGCTATAAATTCAAGCTTTTGTAAAAAGTTTCATATCAAGATTTACAACAGCTTTCTGGCCTATTCCTCTTCCAATCTCTAAGAGAAAATTTCTTAAAGACTTCTTGAGTTTATCTTTTCAATTTTCTCTAGTTTTTTTCAAACACAAGCTTGAGCTCTCAGTTCTTGAACTTTAGCTATAAGATTTGTATTTGTGAGAGTTTCTAGTAATCAAGTGTGATCGCAAGTCTGTTATATCTTTATTGTAGGAGTTGAGATTCCTTACGAGATCTTTGTTGTAGGAGTTGCAGCTCCGAGTAGATCTTGTGGGATCTTTGTTGCATGAGTTGAAGCTCCGAGTTGATATTGCGGGATCATTGATGTAAGTGTGATTTCATTTTCGCAAATCGGTCATAGTAATATTTCTCCAGAGGAGTTGGAGACGGGGATGTAGATCAAGCAGATCGAACCTCTTGCGAAGTTTGCTCGTTTTAACTTTCTCTTGCTTCATATTGTTTATAATTGTGTTTATTATTCTTGCATATTGTTTTAACTGAAGATATAATTGTTTTTAATTTTTGCATAATTTGATTAGCCCCCCCCCCCCCCATGTAACGCCCCGATCCCAAGGATACGGAGACGTTATGGCGACGTACATACGCAAGGCGGAAAACCCCACGTACGTACGCTAAGCCTCAGTACAGTAAATAATCTCCATATATACCTGAGTTCCAGCATGAAATAAGTACAAGAATACCTGCAGAAATAGGTCAGCGATCATAACAGATATAACAAATAGGGACAAATAAGATAACGGAAATAAAGCACCAAGATACCTAGGCATAGTCCCGATGAGGAAGCTCCGATGTGACCCCAAGGCATTCTCTGAAGCTACGGTAACACGGATCTCCAATCTGGGCATACAAACCCAGGGTCGTCAGAAAGCGACCTAGTGAGTGGTAAAATGAAGGAGGCAGTAATATGTACAATAGTACTACAAGTACGATAATAATATATAGTACATGGGGTTGGACAAGTGATACCATATAATAAGGATATATAAATAGTAGAAAGAGATAAACATGGAAGCAGTGCAAAAATATAAACAGGTCAACTTTTACTGCCATCACTACCTAGCCGGTTATCATTGGGTCATCGTATAATGTGATCTAGTGGTGACGATTGTACATACTAGGGGTGATGTGATAGCAGTGAACATGCAGATGGGCATATGTTATCTAACCAGTATACGGTGTGGTGCATAGACAGAAATGATGTATGCAAGGCATACATAAAATAGAATATATGCACATATGCATGAATAGTATGCTATTACAGAAAATATAACATGTACCAGGTAAAGGGACAAGTATCCATGGAACATGATATCGAATAGATGATCAGGAACAGTAACAAGTACAACTAAACATTAGGAAACATGTATCAGGCAAGGAATAGTAACAAGTAGTAAGCATGTATCAGGCAAGTCATGTTATTTATACAATAGTAGCAATCAGTACCACCTGGTATTACAATCACTCTCTTCAGTGTCCCATACCACTGGCAGTTCATACTGGAGCCCGCACTCCAGTCGAACCCATCCGGACATGGCCTACGGGTACCATTATCCAAACGAGAGAGTAACTAAATAACAAGTGTTCCCGACGTCACTATTGTGTATACTGTTTTATTATGTTAATTGGAAAACCCATGGTCGAGGAGTTCTTATCGGGTAGGTGTATCCCGTGCATACCCGGGATCACGGCCTTAAACGGACCCCTGGCTGCTGAGACCAGGGCCCTCCGCTAAGAGGGGAGCACGAATCAAGTAACGGGAGCTCATGGAGCTATTGGTAGGCAGCACTACCGTCCCCTGCAGTGGGACTAACAATATGGATCCAGTACATCACCCATAAGATCTAATCAACCGTCAAGTCTCCCCCATACCCGAGTTAACTTTATGATCTGATATGTCAAATATACAATGTAACAAGTATCATTACAATATGTGATACGGGTAACATGATAACTGGACCAGAGCTTTGTTGATAGCATAGAACAATATAACGGGAATCAGGAACAATATAACGGGAACAATATAACGAGAAACGGGATCAATAGATGTGGAAGTCCACATATAGCATATCAACAGCTCTCAAGTCCAGTATCGGGAATATCCATATCAATAACAGGAAACAATCACATAACATGAATACGGTAACATAGAACAATAGTACATGTACTATGAACAGGGATCCATAGAGAAAGCATACATGCACGTGCAACAGTGATATGCAGAGAATCTATATAATGATGATCACAATATATGTGATGACGATAGTCTGTGAAGTAGTGCATATGAGTAACTGATGTGACGTGTCATAGTATCGGTGCAACATGTATAAGTAATACCTATGGGCAGTGTCTAATATCATGTACAGTGAACTATCGTATCAGTGTAAGGATGATAACAATAATATGACATGCGGTACTTATCCTTGTACTAGTGGAACATAAATGTGTGGCCATAATCCATGTAACAGTACATGTAATAATGGTAGTCCGTGGTATCATATAATATCATGTCCTGTGAATTATAGTAACAGTATCTAGCATGCATGTCTAGTGACAGTGTTGTGTTATAGCGTATCTGTGGAACCGTATGCATGTAACGTTACTGTGATACGATACATGACATGATAGTGTCCAAACATATGGTGACATAGTGTGCCGGATGTCAGTGGTCCATGAACATGACCTAATAGGTATCCAGTGTTACACTCTACGTCTATTACGTATCCGACCGACATATTTAAGTACAGTGTTTATTAATAGACTAAAAAGATAATTTATAAAATAAAAAACACTCACAAACTAGCCGTAGAACTATAGCTCTCTTCTCCACGATCGCAACGGCTCCAGGAATCGCTCGAATCGGAGTCCTGATGCTCTCCGATATCGCTCGAAGACCCAAAACCGAGAGAAAAGGTTAGTTACGTAAATAACATAAATTTATTCAGGGGGCTATTTGTAATTTTTCAGGGGCCTAAAAGTAAATTATATAGTTACAGGGTGATAGGTAGTGAAAAATGCATAATTGTCATCATATATACCATCACATTTGCACATTTATTCATATTATAATGCACATTTATTAATATTTCGTTATTTAATGTGTGCAGGCCTCGAATTATTATTTTAATAATAAATAAAGCTTAAAGAGCCCAAAAGCCCAGATCCAAGCCCATGTTTGAAGCCCAGGTGAAAAAGCGCAAATACAAAGAGTCAAAATGCAAATACAAGGGCTAAAAGTTGCAAATATCAAAGATGAGGGAAGGATAGACAAACCCAACCCTAAACACTTGCAGGATGAGGATAAAAGCCCAAAATTCGTGGATAGAAGATTTGGGATATTTGAAATCAAGGTAACTTGATTACTAAGTTATCTCGAAATCCCAAGATGGAGAGCCAGGATCACACTTCCAGAAGGAAAAGCCCACATGGACGGACCAGGAGAGGCCACGCGCCAAAGCGCGTGGCCAGAAGCCACAAAAGTGCCGCGGAACCGCCGCAAATCCGCGGCACTTTGATCTCATCCAGATCCCAAATTTTGTGGGCAGGTTTATCAGGGACTCCTCGACCTTCTGCACTATAAATATCCGTGCAGTCGCAACAGGGATGGGCATGCAGAGACGATTAGGGTTTTCTTTAGCCACTTTTATTCAAAGTTGTAATTTTTATTTTCATGCTCGTTGTGGAAGAAGAAGGAGCTTTGTAATTGGAGATCTCATCTGCAATAAAGGTTACTTTCTTTTGCACATTTAATTCTTGCTATTTTATTTTATTTTCTCTGTGTTTATTCGCTTCGGTTTTCATCTGTGATCTCGTGTTTTCTTTTCTCTTCTTTTCTTCTAATTAAAAATAAAAAAAAAGAATAAAAAAAATAAATAATTTGAAAAAGAAAAAAAAATGATGTCCAACTAATTCTTTGTATGGTTTGCTGATCACTTAAGCAACCCTAGGGCAAGTAGGATTTGAATCGATTGATGACCATCCATCAGAAACCCTAGGTTTAATAATTGTTTTCTTGAAGATAAAACTGATAACTAGATCTATTAATCTAGGTTGCACAATTAAAGGACTCATCATGACTTCATGCTTAAGAACTAGGACGGCCTAAAGTTAAGATTAATCTTTTCTTAAGCTGTACTTAGATGTTAGGATGAAACTTGTTTAGTTTTTAATAATGGAACTTAGTTATAATCTAGTATCGTATTTTCTTACTTGAATCACTCTTAATAACCTAGGGTAAATCACATTTATCTCAAGATGAAATTCAACATCCAAGACTTGCATAGTGGGTTGTGGTAGTAGATCAGTAAAACCATGTTTTTAATCCATATTCTCTTCAAATCTAATCTCTTCTGTGTTTACTCAAAGCATACGAGGAATCTGCCGCAAAAGCTTGCATCGCATCCTTCCCTGAGGATCACGACCCGCTCGAGCCCTTGCTACAGCGGATTCGCATTGAGACTAAGAATTCTGAACTCTATTTCAATCGATAAAATCTCAATCACAGGGTTTAAAAGGAAATTATACCTTTAACGGGTCGGGTTCGGGTGTAAACGGGTCGGGTTTGGGTTTAACCCAAAACCCAAACCCTATTGGGTTTCTTCCCCAACAGCCCACCCAACAGCAGCAGCAGGTAATTTTCAAATGTAACCGACGCTTTTGCTTCCAATATGCGCCACTAATAAACACCATCCGATTCTATCTAATTGACGGCTGCTACGGTTGTCGCTCCATCTCGATCATTCTAAAGCCTTGTCTGGAAACAAGAGTACTAACTCTGCTGATTCTTCCAAACACACAAATCTTTGAGGGGTTAGAAGGTAATTATGGCATGTCTTGTCAAGAGCAAATTTGGCATTTTTAGAAAGAATTTATGCACTTTAGTCCCTCATTTCCCCCTCATACCTCTTAACTCTTGCACCAATCTAGTTGGTGTACATTACTCCTCAACGCGTTCAAATATCCTCTTACGCCTCTCTTACACCTCTAACTAAATGCCTTTTACTCACTTCAGCAACCAAACAACTCTTTTTAGTTAGAGGACTTGGGAGTGTAGGAGTTAAATTCCTCTAACTCTACTCCCTCAATTGTGACAACCAAAGGATTGAGTTGGCGTAAGAGTAAGCCTTGCCCCAAAAAGGAGGGGACAAAGTGCATAAATTTTTTCAAATTAATTCAAAACCCCTCAGACCAAATTTGTTGTTGGCAAGAGTTAGCCCCTCAGACTAAGCTAACTCATGTTGCCAAACAAATTCATTCAAAACCCCTCAGGTGTGTCTCTCTCTCTTCATGAGACACATTCGACATGAACCCATAAATCCAAACCCACACCCGCACTCTACCCAGCCCAAACCTACCCATAAATATACATATTCAGTATATATTTATCTTAATATGTTAAACACACATGGAACATTTTGTGATGGCTTTCGAAATTAATGTTAACTTTACATACCATATGTATGTGGAGACCACTGTTTCTGTTTTCAGCCGTCCACTGCACAGTGGACCGCTGAGATCAGATTCGAATCCCAATTGAATAATTCAGTTTGGTAAGATCTAAGTAACATCGTACATATGTGTAATCAGTCCTTCATGTCTGGAGCGATGAGGAGTGTGCGAAGATACTAAAACAACGCAAGGAGGCGTTCCTGCAACGAACAGAGGGTTTACGCACTACAGAATAACACCAATTCTAGGCGCGCACGTTCAGTCATTGAACATCCATGATTTGTATGCTAGAGGTTCACATAAGAACAAGGTGGCTATTTGAGCATATATCTGCAATATGTAGCTTTGGGTCTGCTTTCAGTCATTTGAGTCTGTCCATGGATTTACAAGCTACAGATTTGCATGTAGGTATAAGGACTATTTTGAGTACATTTTCTGCAATATGAGAGACTTCAATGACTAAATAGAATGAAATATAGTTGTAAAAGATAATCATACAACAGATAATTTTCTCTACAAGAGGCCAACAAGTTATAGTGAGGTTGATACACCCCACCTTCCCACATAAACAATTTGACAAACTTGAACCAATAACTCGATAAGTGCCCTTGTGACCTATTACTGCAGATCTCTATATGTGACCTTGTGGTTGCCATGTTGACATAAGTTAAAATTTCACCATGCCATCGCCATTGCTTCCTGGCTTCTCCAAGATGCCTTCGATTTGCAACCCATCATGCATCCAGTGGACGACATTGTAGATCTATAATGAGCAGGATCGGTAGAAGAAATCAACGGATACC
>JAVJIF010018457.1:0-83813 GCA_038442645.1 Agave tequilana
AACTGTGTTTTGGTCTATTTTACAGATAATCAAGAGTCTAGGGACAAAGGAGTAATAAGAGCTTAATTAAACTCATTTTGGATAATTAAATCTGGATTTCTTAGAGGCCAAGCTAGAGAGTTTCTAAAAGATACATTGAATGTAGACGTTGGCAGGTGTCTGACGAAACTTTAGACGTAAATAACTGAATCTAAGCATATCTGGAAGGTCCCCCCGAAGTAAGGTGAAGTCACTCGCCAAAACCAGGGACCTAAGTCCCTAGTTTTGCCGTGAAAATGAGGCTATGGTCGTGTTTTCGTGGCAATATTGGCAAGCCACGCGTCATTTTTGACGCATGGCCTCGTCTCATCTTCTAGAAGCTCCTTTTACCTATAAATACCCCTGCAGGGACCCAAAACGGAAGCAGATCAGCGAGGAGGCAAGGTTTTCTCTCTTTTAGTGTAGGTGTCCTTCTTTTCTTTTCTTTTGTATTTTCATTTTGTTTTAGATCTTGTAGTAGGGCTGAGATGATTTAAAGAGAGATAGAGAGATATTGATGTAATAGATAGTGACAATCTATATAATGTGTCTCTTTTCTTGTCTATTGTAATCTGTTGGCCCAAAGGCCTTCCACTCTAGTTTTGATGATGATTAACTCATGTAGTTATATTTACTAATATCTTGTGATTTTAGTTTCAGATCATGTAACAAGATATTAGTTGGTGATTGCTTCAAAAAGAGGAGTTTAGAAGCTTCACATGTGTGATTCCGGTGCCCGAGCTTCAAGATTACTCATTTGCACTCGGTGGATCACGGTTTGGGATCGAGTCTACTTGAAGGTAAAGATCGTCAAGAAGACTTAGGTATCTTAGTTTTAGTTTAGAGTGTGTTTAGATCCATTTGTAAAGCTTAGTATAGTTGATATGCTCAAGTGCACAACACACACAAGTTTTATATTTGGATATTGGTTTTTCGGTTTTTAATTTAACCGATATATGTTTTCATGAATAGTTGGTCAAAACAAGTTTACATAGTTTATATGTATAATAGATGTATTCTAGTTATACATACATGCTTACATGACTTATACAAATATTTTGACTTTCCTATTCATGTATTGAAAAATTCAAGTTTGATAAAAATACGTGTTTTGGTTTTGGTAAAAATATTAAGACACAAAAATAGTTTCATATACTTGATATTTGAGCTAAAATATTTATCACATGTTTCATATCAATGCCAAAAAGATAAAACTAGTTTTTGGTATTTTTAAAGAGATAAAAGAATTTTAGAAAATTTTAACTTATATTTTTTCTGCCCAGAACAGTGGCTGACAGGTCAGGTCGGCCGACCGCACGGGTCGACCGCACCAAGGGCCGGTCGACCCTTGCGGTCGACCGACGTGCACAAGCCTGTGCACGTTTGGCAGACACAGGGACGGTCGGCCGGGCGGCCGACCGGACCAGAGAGCTCTGCTCTCTGTTTATTTGGGTCGACCGGGCGGTCGACCGGGTTGCCCAACGGTCACTTTTCTGACCGTTGGCGGTCGGCCGGCCGGCCGACCGGTAGCCTGTCAGGCTGCCAGATCAGCCTGACGGCTAGTTTTGTTTTGGGGCTATAAATAACCCATTGCTTGGTGTTTTAACTAAGATTTTTAGAGCTGATTTTCTCCCATTCTCTGGTTTTAAAAAACAAGTTTTAAAAAGTGTTTAAAGAGCAAAAAGACTCATTCTATTTGTTTTTAAGTGTTTTGTTATTTTCAAAGAAACTAGGTTTTGGGAATTGTTTTTGAGCAAAAATCTCTATATCATTTTTGGTGTTTTCCCAAGAGTTTTCTTTGATCAAAACACTTAGTTTTTTCACTTGAGCTATATCTTCTATCCTAATCTATTTAGGATCTTTGTTTGTGAAAAAGGAAAGAGGTTTGTGATTGAGATATACCACTTGTTGTAAACCCCTTGATTTCTTGTATCCCTCTTGGTGAGGTTGATTTGGGTTGGTGTTTGCTCCCTCTTTGGTAGAGGTTGAGTTGGTTGGTTTGCTCCCTCTAGTGAGAGGTGGAGATTGGTTGTAACCCTCTTCGGTAGAGGTGTTTGTGGTTGTTTTGGCTACGGGCCTACCCCTCGGTTGTGAGGTGGTATTTGAGAAAGGAGTTCGGTACTCCTAGTGTTGTAACAAATCCTCTTCGATAGAGGTTCCCTCGGTGGGAGTATAGTGAATTAGAAATTCTTCACGGTGGTGAAAGCGGGGATGTAGAGCTAGGGGCTCGAACCTCGAAACATATCTTGTTGTTAGCGTTTGATCCACTTGTCTCTAACTCTCTCTTTACATTTGTGCAAAGCATCATTCTTCATATCATTCATATCATTTATTGCTTGTGTTGCCTTGCATATATTCATATTGCCTTTTCATCTTATATGCTTGGTTTGTTGTGTGTGCCTCACTTATACTTAACCACAAGAGCTTCACATAGCACCTCAACCGATTAAAGGGGAATCAAGAGTAGTTAGTCCAGAGCCCTTCACGGGGAATTCGGCTACACTTGTGTGTTGTATTAAGTGTGATTGCAATATTTGTTTTAAGCTTCCGCATTTAGCGCATTTAGTTCACTAGATTAGCATATCACCTATTCACCCCCCCTCTAGGTGATTTACAATTGGCATCAGAGTACTTTCAATTGGTATCAGAGCCAACGCTCCTGATACTTAGGCTTAACATCCTAGGAGTGAGATCCATTTGTTTGCTAATCTACATTTACATTGCTTGTTTGCACACATATAGTTTGGACCCATAGACTTCATGACCCCACCTAGTTTGACCCTTCCAACATTGTTGTTTGGAAGTATAGGATGTCCATGTATCTACAAGCCCTAGGTTACAAGGTTCACCTTGCCATTACCAAGGAATCCTTCCTTAGTGATAGCAAGCATATAGGGGCCAATGCACAAGCCCTAGAGGCCATTAGAAGCACGCTTTCAAAAGAATATCTTATGAGTGTTTCTAACCTTGATTCCGCTTTTGCAGTATGGAACAAAGTTGACAACAACCACCACCTCCAAGCTTCAAACGCCTATCCAACAAGAAGAGGAATCTAGTGGAGAGTCCGACTCACAATGCTTGATGGTCCAAGGGAATGACTCCCTTGAGGTACTTTCGGAACCCCACTTAGATTGTGATGATGCTAGTTCTTCATGTAATGAGAATATTGATCCCCATGCTTTGAATGAAGAACTATCTATAGTTTGTGAAAAATAATAGAAAAATATAATGTTTTGAAAATGAAAAGTCTAGGCATTAATAATGAAAATAAAAATTTGATTGCTAGACTTGATATTGTTTTGCAAGAGAAAGAGGAGATTGCTAATGAGAGGGATTCATTAAGGTCTCAACTTGATCTTGTACTAACAGAAAATAAAGTTTTAAAATCTAAAAATGATTGTAAAACTCTTGTGAAAAATAATGATGTTTTGTCTTCAAAAATTGATTTTGTTTTAAAGGAAAATGTTACTTTGAAAAATAAAATAATTTCTATTTCAAATGATTTGAATGTTTGCTTGATAAAGAATGATTGTTTGAAAAATGATTTAGATGCACATGTTTGCTATGCTAGTGTAGCCTCTTCATCTAGTCTACCTATTGCATGCACCTCTTCTTCTAAGATTAATGATGATTTTTGTTTGTTGAAGAAGAGAGTGGATTGTTTGGGCTCCACTTTGAGCCATTGTGCCAAGAGCCATACACGTTTGGAAATTTTGTTTCGAAAGAAACAAGTTCCATCTATTATGCATGCACACCCTACACGGCATACACATGCTCTTCACGGACACCATCACACTTTGTATGCTCATGTGTACACTTGTACACATTGTGGACGTATGGGCCACCTTGCAAAATTTTGCTATGATCGTATACATGTTTCAAATTTAGCAAATAAATTTGTTTAGGTTAGAGAAGGTACTAACCCCCATGGACCCAAGAAGATATGGGTACCAAAGACCACCCCTCCTATTTTTGATGTAGGTGTGGGCTCTCACATGACGTGAGAGTTGCCGTACCTTGGAGTGGATGCGTTCCGAGCTTCATGGAAATCAATTGGATGCATCACTTTCAAGGGAAGTTTTGGTGGAGATGACCACCATGTTTTGGAGACAGGAAAGTTGCCTTCTAGATTTTGGTAACGATCCCTAACTCTTATTTATTGTTTACATGCTTTTCATATTCATTGTTTATAGCATGTTTCATTGTTTTGAGATTATTATGAAAATGCCATGATTATTAGACCCTTGACATGCATGTATAGCCTTTTTGAGACACCCATGTTTAGTATGGACTATTATTTGTGTTCTCACCATTTGTCTAGCTATCATGTTTATCATAAGTTTAATAACATGTGAATTTACATAATAATCATGTTTATACTTATCATGATTGATTTATATCTTGGTTTTATGCTTCATGTGTGATTACATGTTTAGATGTTAGTTTTCATTAAAACTTGATTTATACTTGTGCATATAGTGGGCCACAAATAAATCTTTATATGTTTGGGTTTGATTGCTTATTTGAACCCATTAGATGTGCTAGTATAGTCTAGTTTTGATGATTCATGCATTTTAAACTTGTATTCCTATTTTTGGTTTTGTTTTATGTTTATGTTTAACTCATGTATATGTCTATTTTATCCAAACTATTGTTTATACATATACATCCTTTTGAGCCACGTGCCTTCATGCATATATCTTTGTTGACTCGTTGTGTTTTGGACATGTATGTATACTTTAGTTTGTATAGGACATACATATACCTTGAAGATTAAATAAGTTTTGATGATTTTCATGTTCTCATGTTTTAAAAGAATATTGAGCTTAATGTCCATCTTCATGATTATGATCTTCACATTATATTTGTACACTCACATTTATTGTTTACTCATATTGTTTTCATGAGTCATATTTATGCTTAATTGACTTGAGTGTTTTGATATCATGTGGATTTCTTATTTCATGAAAAATAATTTTGTTTTATTCCTTACTTGAAGGATTTCGTACTAGTTTAAAAGATTTTTCATTTAACTAGTTACGGTATTCTTCATTTTAGTAGAGTTTTTCAAACAAAGCTTATTTTCAAATCTATTTTTGAAAACCCCTACCATCGATGGGAGGTTGGATAGGAGATCATGTTCATGTATGCTTTAAATGAAAATCATTTAAAACTTGAACCATGATTGGGTGGTAGTTTATGAGATATACACTTGATCTTATTGTTATTTCAATTGGTATCATTGAATTCTTTCAATTGGTATCAATTTTGACCTTTCTTGTATACTCATATATGTTTGTATGTATGTATGTTTCAATTCCAAGAATATCAATTTCAATTGATATCTATTTTCCATACATATATATATATATGTTTGTGTTTATGCTAAGCTTGAGCTTCAATTTTGTTTCAATTGATTACTTTTAAATTGGTATCAAGCCTACGCATTGTTTTAGTTTGTATTTCAAAGGGGGAGAAAATTTGATTTTGTCTTTTAATTGGTATTTGTTTCCACTCCCATACTTTATGATTGAAAATTTAAATTTGGTATCATATGTTCAAAATGAAAATTATTTACAATTGGTATCAAAATTTTTGTTTAGACATTCAAAATTTAATATGTTTAATTTCAATTGGTATCAAGATTTTCATATGTTTTGCTTAAAATTGGTATCAATTTTTTTTGTTTGTTTCCTTTCAATTGGTATCAAAATGCTATTCTTTGACATACTTTCAATTGGTACCTTAATTGATTGTCACCCCTAATTGGTTTTGTTTTGTTTTAGACAAAAAGGGGGAGAAAAATGTATTGATTTAGTTTTGCATTTAACCCTTTATTGATGATTGACTCTTTATATTAAAAAGGGTGAGAAATTTTTTTTTATTTTGATTGTTTACCCCTTTGTTGATGATTGACAAAAAGGGGGAGAAAGATTTTGAGTTTGTTTAAGATTTATAGATGCATATTTATGTTTCTACATATATTAAGTTTAATTTAGTTTAATTTTAATTGGTATCTAGAGCATGTTTTGTTTTTGAACATTTCATTGGTATGTAGAACTTTTTATTGTTTATGCATAGATATGCATGTTTCATGTTTCATGTTTAATATTCATTGCATATTTATTATTTATTTGTTTATGCATGAGTTAAGGGGAGCTTCTTTGAAGCTTAACTTTAATCCATGCATATATAACTCCATGAGTTTTTGTCATCATCAAAAAGGGGGAGATTGTTGGCCCAAAGGCCTTCCACTCTAGTTTTGATGATGATTAACTCATGTAGTTATGTTTACTAATAATCTTGTGTTTTAGTTTCAGATCATGTAATAAGATATTAGTTGGTGATTGCTTCAAAAAGAGGAGTTTAGAAGCCTTCACATGGTGATTCCGGTGCCCGAGCTTCAAGATTACTCATTTGCACTCGGTGGATTACGGTTTGGAATCGAGTCTACTTGAAGATGAAGATCGTCAAGAAGACTTAGGTATCCTAGTTTTAGTTTAGAGTGTGTTAGATCCATTTTTAAAGCTTAGTATAGTTGATATGCTCAAGTGCACAACACACACAAGTTTTATGTTTGGATATTGGTTTTTCGGTTTTTAGTTTAACCGATATATGCTTTCATGAATAGTTGATCAAAACAAGTTTACATGGTTTATATGTATAATAGATGTATTCTAGTTATACATACATGCTTACATGACTTATACAAACTTATTTTGACTTTCCTATTCATGTATTGAAAAATCCAAGTTTGATAAAAATACATGTTTTGGTTTTGGTAAAAATGTTAAGACACAAAAATAGTTTCATATGCTTGATATTTGAGCTAAAATATTTATCACATGTTTACATATTAATGCAAAAAGATAAAACTAGTTTGGGTATTTTTACAAGAGATAAAAGAATTTTTAGAAATATTTTAACTTATGTTTTCTGCCCAGAACAGTGGCTGACAGGCCAGGTCGGCCGACCGCAAGGGGCCGGTCGACCCTTGCGGTCGACCGACGTTCACAAGCCTGTGCACGTTTGGCAGACACAGGGACGGTCGGCCGGGCGGCCGACCGGACCAGAGAGCTCTGCTCTCTGTTTATTTGGGTCGACCTAGCGGTCGACCGGGTTGCCCCAACGGTCACTTTTCTGACCGTTGGCGGTCGGCCGGGCCGGCCGACCGGTAGCCTGTCAGGCTGCCAGATCAGCCTAACGGCTAGTTTATTTTGGGGCTATAAATACCCCATTGCTTGGTGTTTTTAACTAAGATTTTTAGAGCTGATTTTCTCCCATTCTCTGGTTTAAAAACAAGTTTTAAAAAGTGTGTAAAGAGCAAAAAGACTCATTCTATTTGTTTTTAAGTGTTTTGTTATTTTCAAAGAAACTAGGTTTTGGGAATTGTTTTTGAGCAAAAATCTCTATATCATTTTTTGTGTTTTCCCAAGAGTTTTCTTTGATCAAAACACTTAGTTTTTTCCACTTGAGCTATATCTTCTATCCTAATCTATTTAGGATCTTTGTTTGTGGAAAAAGGAAAGAGGTTTGTGGTTGAGATATACCACTTGCTGTAAACCCCTGATTTCTTGTATCCCTCTTGGTGAGGTTGATTTGGGTTGGTGTTTGCTCCCTCTTTGGTAGAGGTTGAGTTGGTTGGTTTGCTCCCTCTAGTGAGAGGTGGAGATTGGTTGTAACCCTCTTCGGTAGAGGTGTTTGTGGTTGTTTGGCTACGGGCCTACCCCTCGGTTGTGAGGCGGTATTTGAGAGAAGAGTTCGGTACTCCTAGTGTTGTAACAAATCCTCTTCGGTAGAGGTTCCCTCGGTGGGAGTATAGTGGATTAGAAATTCTTCACGGTGGTGAAGGCGGGGATGTAGAGCTAGGGGCTCGAACCTCGAAACATATCTTGTTGTTAGCGTTTGATCCACTTGTCTCTCTAACTCTCTCTCTTTACATTTGTGCAAAGCATCATTCTTCATATCATTCATATCATTTATTGCTTGTGCTGCTTTGCATATATTCATATGCTTTTCATCTTATATGCTTGGTTGTTTGTGTGTGCCTCACTTATACTTAACCACAAGAGCTTCACATAGCACCTCAACCCATTAAAGGGGAATCAAGAGGAGTTAGTCCAGAGCCCTTCACGGGGAATTCGGCTACACTTATGTGTTGTATTAAGTGTGATTGCAATATTTGTTTTAAGCTTCCTCATTTAGCGCATTTAGTTCACTAGATTAGCATATCACCTATTCACCCCCCCTCTAGGTGATTTACAATTGGCATCAGAGCACTTTCATAATCTTCTACATCTTCTACATGGTGCATAGTTAGTTTTTCTTCTCATGGCAATCTAACTATTAACCACTAATCATCTAACCTCTTACTTGATAATCCACATGAATCTAATAGCCTCTACAGGGCCTTGCTCTTGTAAGAGCCATTGATGGCTCATGATGATGGATTCTAACATTCTAACATTCTAGCATCTAACCCACTAACAAGCTAACTTGTAATGTCTTCTTTATTTCATGCTCACCTCTAATCGGTTTTGAGGATTTAGTAATAGTTTGCAACTTGTTTTGTGGCATGGGTGTGTTTGAATGTGGAAGAACCTTCCAATGAGCCATGTTTTGTATTGCTTCTTGAAGCTAAGGACTAGTGATGGCTAAGGATCCATGTGAGGCAACATCACTAAGAGGTTAGCATACTTAGTGGAGCAATTAGTAGTTAGTAGCCATGAGTTTTCTTTTATAGTTCTCTTCTTTCTTTTTACTTTGTTTTTAAAACAATTTCCAAAATCTTTTTATCATTTTCCTATCGATGTTTTCATCAATTTCTTAGTTCACCTTTGTTTCATCATCTTTTTGTTTTCAAAATTACTTCTCTTTTATTTGTACATCGCCGTTTTATCGCCTTCTTCACCTATCACTTCTGAATTTCTTTTCTTTTTCTTTTTCTCATTTTTTAGCAAAGAAGAACTTGTTAACAACCGACGTGAATAAAAACTGTTAATACTTCTATCGCCTCCCGTCACTGTGGATTCAACCCGTTGAACCAATGCTATAACTGATGTATCGAGGGAAGATTAGCACACACGCTTTTCACTGATTTTACAAAACACATGTTTTCAAGTGCTTAGTTCCGTCCCGATTAAATTTTTGGCGTCGTTGCCGGGGACGGGAATGGTTTTGATTTCATATTTTTATTAACATTTTCTTCTCTATTTTAGTGTGCAGGGTAATAATTGTAGAAATTGAATACTGTAGAAAGCTAAGCTTGCTTACATCTCCCTGCTCAAGAAAGCAGGGAGCTGTTGCTTAAACAATTATCGCGGAAGCTTACTAAAAGCCGCAGAAACGCAACATATTTTTGAGACCTTGGCCTTATATTTTGCAGGCTACTTCTAAATTGCATATATCTATGATTTCTGCTATCTATTTTCTGTTTTGGTTGCCTACACACTCTAATAAATTAAAGAACTAAAACACGGTAATTGGATGCTTTTAAAACGGTTTAGACATTTGCATTTAGGCACGTGTCAATTCTATTCAATATACTGTATTTTGTTCTGTTGTTGTGATCTGGACTGAGTACATATGGCATTGCATATAACATAGGACGAACACATGGGTGATTTACTTGCTTTGTTTTATATTCTTATCTATATTGCACAGTTGCACGAACTGAAATTAAGGGCAAAACCCATACAAGATAAGGAAGGGATTTTATCACCTTTCTTTAACCCAAAAACAACCTCTCCACTCACACAACCCAAACCCTAATAAAAATTGATAGACGTTAGCCCCTAGGGACATCTTGGACTCATTAAGATATTGACTGAGGGTGGAACTTGTTTGAATCTTGCCCTTATAAAATCGGTGTTTAAGGTTGGGAATCAAGAGATTACGCCTCGAAGATACTGTGGTTTGACGTAATTAAGACCTGTTGATTACGCATGGATACCTCCCACCATATTTTGCCCCTACCTGGCCGATTAGCTTGTGGTCAGATTCATACAACAACCTCCCCAGAGTAATCAACCAGTAGGAGTTGTTTAGGTCTAGGTCAACCCTAGTATAGGCTTGGTTTTGATTTTATTTTTTTTATTTGTTGTTTGCCTTTTCTTTTTTTGTTTGTAATTGTTTGTAAAATTAATTCAACAACAATAATTCTTTCAATCCTAATATGAATCCATACTTCACATTGACCCTATTTGATTCGGATAATTTCAATCCAGCTTTTTACAATATGAACTAACCAAAAACACTGGGTTGGACTTAGCCGAATCAATACAACTCATACCCCCAATCTTATGACCATAATCTCCAAAATAATTTCAATTCTTCACAGAGTCAATGGGGATTCACCTCCCCCGAGTCAAATTTTCAACCGCCTTATCCATAATTTTCACAATATTCATTCTCGATTTCGCTTCCTATACTCCTTTTCTAGAACCACCAATTAAAGAAAAAATCTGAGTTAGAAAAAAGTATAGAAGTTGTACAAGCCATACTTAAATCCCATCAAAAGAAGCTCAACTCCCAATTCCACAATATTTTCAAGATTTATACTCATTTCTAGCTATTCAAAATGAACAATCATTTGCCCTGAAAATGAGTATGGAATGCTTGTGTGAGTCTGAGCATCAATCTCAAAACATGTTAGACTCACACTCTTCACAAAATTTTCAAAATCAAGATTCCTACACTCCTTTTTTAGAATATCCACTTGAAGAAAAATCTTATCTAGAAAAGAGTAGAAATCTTGGAAGAGTGCACGCTACAATTTCAAAAATCTTCTACTCAGTCTATTGATAAGTTGTAAACACAATTGAGTCAATTAGTTAGCATTTATAGGAATGAGAAAACTCTCTCTTATCAACTTTTGACCAATCTAGATATCTCTAACTCGATCGATTTAACCTAGGACTCTTGTTGTTTTGGAAACTAAGATTCATACACTCCCTTTCTAGAATAACCACTTGAAGAAAAATCAGATCTAGGAAAGAGTATAGAAATTTTGCAAGAGTTCGCACTATAATTTCAAAAATCTTCTGCCCAGTCTATCAATAGGTTGGAAACACAATTGAGTCAATTGATCAACATTTATAAGAATGAGAAAACTCTCTCTTATCAATCTTTGACCAATTCAAATACCTCTAACTCTATTGATTTTACCCAGGACTCTTGTTATTTTAAGAACCAAGATTCAATTTCAGCACACCCATTTGAAGTTGACCAACATCAAATTCTTAAGAACCACATTGATATGGTTGCAAGTTATCCCTTTCCTGAGATTGAACTTGATAATGAATGTAATCTTGAATCTCAACTTAGTAATTCAATTCCACTTCCTGATTCAATAATGACTCTAGTATCTTTATCTAATTTCAGTTTCTTACCCGAGTCAGTATTGGATCCTGTGCCTGTCCATCGTGAAATTGAATCACCAATCTTTTGTGATCATCATATTAAACTTGACCAATTTCATACTTTTGAAAGTCTCATTGACAAATTAGCAATTCTCATTTTTATGAAATTTAACTCAATTAGGAATGTGACCTAGATTCTCAAATTTGTAATCCAGTTCAAATTTCTGAATTAATATTGACTCCTGTTTTGCTACCCAATTTAAGTAATATTTTAGAGCCAGTTTTGATTCCCATACCTGTCATTCCTGAACTTGAATCACCAATCTTAGAAAATCACATTCCATCGTGGGAAAATGAATGTGGATTAAAATTTCAACTTATTGATTTGGACCCACTTCCTGAACAAATTTTGACTCCTGAACCTTTACTTGACGTTAGTCAATTTCTGGAGTCGATTGTAGTTCATGCCCTTCCTGATTCCAGATCAATGATTCCATCTTTTCGTGCTTCATTTTGGGATAATGGTGTTGATAAAATTGACTCTAAAACTATTTTGAAAATTTCGAAAGTAGATGGGGTAAAATTCTTAATAAAAATTATAAATGCATACATCGTTATAGTGGGTTATATTAAAAGGGTTTTTGGTGGGTTCCTCCGAACTTCACGCAAATTGAATTGGGTCACATTTCGTGGACCAATCAGACCGCCACCAGAACCACCACCTTGAGGTAATTTTTCCTTCCCTCTCTATTTGTTTCATGTATACATACATTCATGATGTATTAAGGATAATACAGGAGATAAGTGTGGGGGAGGGTTTACTAACATAGAGTTTTTTAGATTTTTTTTTATTTTTTTAGGATACTTTAGAAATATTCCCTTTTGTATAGGATTTTTCTCTTTCCTTAAAAAATTTTGAAATAAGAGACAATATTTTGATCTATTTTTAAGAAAATTAAGATGATCTTAGAAATTAACAATGCCTTTATTATAAAATCTTAAAATAGTCAAAATAATGGATCTTATTTAAGATTATGGGCTAAGTAAGATAATTGAAAAGATAATTTTATCTTAAAATTTTTGCCTTAGATAGTATGCACTTCACACTTACACATTTTGGGATGAAAACAAAGACCTAAAATGCCATAAATAAGTAATATATATATATATATATATATATATGATATATATGGAAAAAAATCACTTATTAAAGCTGGATAACTATGCCTCAAGAAGCATGATTATTCATGCCTAACGGTAGTTATAAAGAAACAAATAATCCCCCTTACTTTTGTGGCCTTGTTTACTCGAGTCTTTAAACCCGAGAGATGTTTTCTCATCTAATGCTTTTAGACTGTCTAGTCTGGGAGTCATCAGTTAAAGGCTCACTACCTGGAAAGCCTAAGAAACAAAGAAAAGAAAAGAAAAGAGAAAAAAAGAAAAAATACATAAATAAATGGCTTAATAGTTGGAGTTGAAATCCCAGAAATCTTCATGTCACAAAGTGCATATTATCTAGGTTTTATGAAAGATAAAATATTCAATCCAATTTTAAATTCTTACCTTAATTGAAGACAATATCTTGCATATAGACTAAGTTTAAGAAAGAATAATTTTTGGTGGACTTATGATCTTAAATCGCTTATATTTTTGCAAAAATATTTTAAAAACTTGTTTCTCTTTCAAAATGCGTTTTCAAAACACTAACATTAGTTTTCTTTCTTTATGGATTTTGTGGGTGCAATCCGCTGAAAACTCTCAGGAGACAAAACTCCTCCTCTAGGGGTAACCTAAAAGTTTAACGGTTTGTTGTACATGCTCAGTACAATCGCATCACCTGCAAAAGTGGTGTAATAACATTTGTAGTATAGTTTTTCTTTTTATTATTTTGCTCGGGACGAGTAAAAGATAAGTGTGGGGTGTGAGTAGTCTACAATTTTGCATTATTATATCGCATTTTTCTACCGATTTATGAATAATATATCATTCCTAAACTGGATTTTAGTCTATTTTGTAGATAATTAAGAGTCTAGGGGTAAAGGAGTAATAAGAGCTCAATTAAACCCATTTTAGGAAATTAAATCTGGATTTCTTGGCCATGCTAGAGAGTTTCTAGAAGATATATTGAATATAGACGTTGGCGGTTGTCTGATGAAAATCTGGATGCAAATAACTGAATCTAAGCATATCTGGAAGGTTTCCGAAGCACGGCGAAGTCGCTCGCCAAAACCAGGGACCTAAGTCCCTAGTTTTATCATGGAAACGAGGCTATGGCCGCGTTTTCGCGGCAATTTTAGCGAGCCACGCTTCGATTTTTGGCGCATGGTCTCGTCTCATCTTCTAGAAGCTTCTTTTACCTATAAATACCCTGCAGGGACCCTAAACGGAAGCAGATCAGCGAGGAGGCTAGGTTTTCTCTCTTTTAGTATAGGTGTTCTTCTTTTCTTTTCTCTTTTTTTTGTATTTTTATTTTTGTTTTAAATCTTGTAGTGATGATTCATAAAGAGATAGAGATATTGATGAAATAGATGGTGACAATCTATGTAAAGGTGTCTCCTTTTTTCTCCATTAGAATCTTTTACATCTTTTACATGATGCTTAACTAGTTTTTCTTCTCATGGCAATCTAACTACTAACTACTAATTATCTAACCTCTTACTTGATAATCCACATAAATCTAATAGCCTCTATAGGGCCTTGCTCTCGCAAGAGCCATTGATGGCTCATGATGATGGATTCTAACATTCTAACATTCTAACATCTAACCCACTAACAAGCTAACTTGTAATGTCTTCTATATTTCATGCTTACCTCTAATCGGTTTTGATGATTTAATAGTAGCTTGCAACTTTTTTGTGCAATGGATGTGTTTGAATATGGAAGAACCTTCTTATGAGCCATGCTTTGTATTGTTTCTTGAAGCCAAGCACTAGTGATGGTCAAGGATCCATGTGAGGCAACTATCAATAAGATGTTAGCATGGTTAGTGGAGCAATTAGTAGTTAGTAGCCATGAGTTTTCTTTTTTAGTTCTCTTCTTTCTTATTACTTTATTTTAAAAATAATTTCAAAAATCTTTTTATCATTTTCCTATCAATATTTTCACCAACTTCTTAGTTCACATTTGTTTCATCTTCTTTTTTTTTTTAAAATCACTTCTCTTTTATTTTCACATCGCCGTTTTATCGTCTTTTTCACCTATCACTTCTGATTTTTTTTCCTCACTTTTATAACAAAGAAGAACTTATTAACAACCGACGTAAATAAAAATTGTTAATGGTTCTATCGCCTCCCATTCCTGTGGATTTGACCCGTTGAGCCAATACTATAACGGAAGTATCAAGGGAACATTAGTACATACGCTTTTCCCTGATTTGACAAAACACCGTTTTCAAGTGCTTGGTTCCACCTCGATCACTTAGCGTGCATACGTGGGATATTCTCCTCGCGTTTATACTTCCCCGACTCTCGTCGCTACTCCATTTTCACGTATTTTAGGAAGCGGGGCATGACACTATTCTAAAAGAAAGCACGACGATACGATCAATGGCATGATTTAGCCACTCCGGGAGGTAGTAAAAGGACATAAAATAAAGAGACAATGAAGACAACACGGAGTTCACAAGAATGCGTCTATCTCCTCTAAATAGAGCATTACCCTTTCAAGTTGTAAGCCTCTTATTTACCCTTTCCATGAGAGGTTGCCAATCCTCTCTTGTAAGTGTGGTCTCTTTGATTGGTAACCCAAGATAGGTAAAAAGCAAGGCTCTAAGATTGCAATTTAGAATGGAGATGGTTCTCATGCCCATCTCTTCACTTCTACTCAAGTTGTAAACGCATAATTTGTGATATTAATTTTCAACTTCGTCATCATCTCAAATGAATATAGGAGTAGCTTGAGATTAATAAGGAATTTAGCATCTCCCGATACAATGAGAAGTGTGTCATCGGCATAGTAGAGGCTAACAAGATCATTAGGCCAAGGAAGAGAGCCCACCTATTAAATGTACCATTCCCATTGGCAAGGAAAGGATTCTTGTGAGAGTATCAGCGACAAGTATAAAGAGATAGGGGGAGAGAGTAAATCTCCTTGCCTAAGATCCCGATGACATTGAATGTAATTGTCCAACTTCCCATTAACAAGAATGGATGATATCTCGGAGAGCAAACAAGCTTTGATCCAATCAATTTAATATTGCCCAAATCTTCTTGCCAACAATAATTCAAAAAGAAAATCCCAACTTACGAAATCAAAAGTCTTCTCAAAATCAAGCTTAAGGAATATTGCTTCCAAATTGGAATTATTTGAAGCCGCAAAAATTTCTTGTGCACAAGCAACACTGTCAAGAATGTATCTATTTTTAGTGAAAGCCAATTGTGCTTGATCCACAAGGAGATGAATGTGTGGGCGTAACCGGTTAGCAAGGACTTTGGAGATGATCTTAAAGGTGCCATTGAGGAGACTTACAGGTCTAAACTCATCCACCATTGAAGCACCTTCTTTCTTCGATATAAGTGTAACCAATGCATAATTAAGACAATGTAGATCCACAACATCATTGTAGAATTGGCTGAACAAAAAGAGAATATCTAGCTTGATAAGATCTCAAAAATTTCAAAAAATATAATAGAGAATCCATTCAGTCCTAGTTCTCTTTTGGTGCTAAGACCAAACACTGCAACCCTAATCTTCTCCTCATTGAAAGCACCCTCCATGTCCTAGGAGACCACTCACAATTCAGATAAACAGTGTCCCAGTTAGTATGTAAAAGAGGACAATGGGATGCTCCAAAAATATTAGAATAGTAACTAGTGAAAGCATTGGAGATATCAAAGCGTGTGAAAAAATTTCTTCATTGTGATGAAGAGTTTGAATGAGATTGTAACGGTATCTTGCATTGTCTACGCAAGGAAAATTTTTGAATTGTTGTCACCTTGGGTGAGCCAAAGAGAACGAGCCCATTGACGCCACATAGTTTCTTCAAGATGTTGAATTCTTTTAATTCATCAAGAAAAGACACTTTGAGAGAGGATTTTTCAAAAGAGAGCGGCATTGATTCAAGTAGGATGTCAAGCTTGTTGTGAACATCAAAAAGATGTAGCTTTTTCCGTTTAACATTTCAAACTTGCTTTTAGTCCACACTGTAAGGACTCTCTCAGTCATTCGTAGCTTTATTTCAAGGCAAGTGGTAGTATTAGCATGAGAGGTGGAAGACTAAACTCTAGCTACAATTTCCAGAAGATCATGGTGTTCTAACCACATGGATTCAAAGTGAAATCTATAAACACTTTGGAGAGTGGAAGATGTATGGAGGAAGATGGGTATGTGATTGGATAGAGTATTGGGGAGGGCTTTACAAGTTGAGAGAGAAGTTATCGTCCCATTCTTCCGAGACAAGATATCGGTCTAGTTTGCAAACATGGGCATGTCTCGCATATTGGATCAAGTAAGGGACCTTCCCCCAAGAGGGACATCAATAAGGGCAAGCTCCCGATTGAGGTCATTAAAGGAGTCCATGTCATTCAAGTTGCCAACACAACCTTGACACTCCTCCATGAATCTAGTCATATTAAAATCTCCCATCAAGGCCCAAGGTGTCATCGAACATCAAGCATGTGTATCATTAAGATCATGAATGAAGAGGGGCTTTAGCGGTCTATCATTATGCCCACACACAGAGGTGATACATATTGTGAGATGTGTAGCTAGATCTTTAGGTTTCACCAAAATTGAGAACCTTGTTGATAATTGGTTAATTTTCTCAAATAGTTTCCCATTCCACCCTATGAGTTGACCTCCTAAAGCACTGATAGAATCAAGTAGCTCTCATTCATTTATCATTCCCCCAAGAGACCGGAGAGGATGAAAAGTGGGGGAAAGAAGCTTTGTTTCTTGAAGAGCTATCACATCAAAATCATGTAGAAAAAATAAAATCTCGGACCTTAGCTCTCTTATCAAGGTCATTGAGTCTGCTTATATTCCAATTCAAAATAATCATAAGATTATGTAGACCTACGCTAACATTCCCTCTCTTATCAATGGGATGAACGGCTCATCTCTAGGGCACTGTGGCCTCTAGCGCTCTACGTTGGGCTGCTCGGAGAGCCCTTTCTTTTGTGGAAGCAAAGTCTGAACACAAGACCACTATGCCTAATGAACTGGGGGGGGGGGGCAGTTCTTGGTATGCAAGCAACAGGGGGAGTGGCGGTGGAAAGAGTGGGGTGGGGGATTCAGACATGTTGCATGTGCGGCCCTAAAGTTGGTGGAGTCTGACCGCAGGGAGTCCGATTGCAATGGAACAATGGAGTAGGTCGGTGGGCCGTAGTCTATGAAAATGGGAGAGAGAGCAAACACAGAGTCATCTTTGAATGTGGGGAGAGCGCCCAAGGCGAGAATGTGGAGGAAACATGGGTGGGTGAGAGAGTCTGAGAGGCTAACTCTGCAGGAGGAGATGAGGATAAGGGAGGGCTACAAAACACTGGGGGGCAGAGGAGAGGACGAGCAGTGGGCAGAGGAGAGCTGGGTGGCGAGAGATCTAACAGGAGATTTAAAAGCTTAGGGGGCAGAGGAAGTGGAGAGCCAGGCCTAGGCTAAAGAGAGGAGGGGGAGAAACCTACACTCGACCCAGGTAATTGAACCTAAGGTTATCAAACATGATTTGGGATCAAGGGTTCCTCCGATCCCATTCAAATTCTTCTGCCATCGGGTCAAAATCAGAGGCAAAGGTCGACGACAGCAGCCTTCTAGCGGAGAACATGGCGCTTTGGGAGCAAATGTGGGGGACGTGGTGCTCGGCAGTAGGAGGAAGTAAGGGGCGCATGTGCCTACAGATCGAGACTGAGACTTAAGGAATCTCGCTACATGGATCGAGATCCGGTGGACAAACTGGTGGCGTTCATGAGAAGGAGGAATTGGCGACGACAATCGACAGAGATGAGGTGTCGGGAGGCGGAGGAGGATAAAGGCGCGAGGAAAGTAGAAGGAGGCGGTAGAGCAGGCGTTGTTGGTGGAGTAGAGTTATAGTAAGAAGGCAGTGGCAGAGAAGTTGGAGGATTAGAAGAGGAGGGTATGAAAGAAGAGAAAGGAGGTGGTGGAGGAGGATCCGAGGTATCCGCAGGGCCCTTGCCTTTGTCTTCACCACCCGAGCTTCGGCGATGAGATGATAGGCATTTCTGGGAGGATTCACAACGACCACACCGATTCGGTAAATCAATCTGTCGATATGGAGATCAAAGCACTCAGGTAATGATTCGATACTTTTGACATTTGATTTGCAGCAGTGCCTTCATCAAATCCTCAAGCAGTCTTGTTTCCGAATGCAACCGCTCCATGATAGGGAATCCAGTGACAACAGCAGACGGATCTCTCAGATTGATGTCATAGAGGGGTATTCCAATTAAGCTGATCCACGTTGGCATGTTAAAACTATAGCGAGCAGCGCGGTGATGGACCGTCCATGGCTTGACCGAGAAGGAGAACGATGAAGCACAGTGAATCTCTTGGTGGGCCATCGCCCTCATGTAGGTGACATTAGGGAACCGAACAAGAAACTCTGATGAGGACAGGCATTGGGGGATCCACCACCACACAATCTGTCATAGGTCTGCCAGTCCCTTTGCAACTTCAGGAGTAAATGGTCGCCCTCAGGGACGATGATGATTGCTTATCGGTGGAGGAATAAGCATTCTCAGAGCATTGATGTCTATGGTGATGGGATTATCATAGTGTACATGGCCAGGGCAATGGATGGTAAGATTTTTCTGTTGATGCGGGGGAGGGGTTCGAGATAAAGAAGAAGAAGAAGAAGAAGACTTATTTGTGCAAAGACAAGACACCATTAGTTATGGTTCTTAGTTGTATATATATACACATATTGATCACATATTTACACTGATTTAGGAGACATAATAGGAAAACATTGACTGAGAGAAAGAATGAGAAACATATGGTGCATGAATCCCATGAGTCCCATGTGTTCCTATAATCATTGAGAGATTTTAGGCTCTGGTTGTGTAACCCCCTGATCCCCGGTGTACGTATCACAGTATCGGTACGCGATACGACGTACAAATTGATTTGACCTCCGTGGTAGTCCGATTGAGCTGAATTCAGCTTCAAAAATTATTTTCTAATATTTTAGATTTTTCAGGATTTTCTGGAATTGTTCTGGATTATTTTGGAAAATCTCCGTAGTCGGTGTCGACCGATACCGATAACCAACTTTACGATTTTTATTTCACAAACGGAGTAGAATTTTGAGAATCGGCTTTCACCGTATGTCTTAGAATCACATGAGATACATTTGGATATTTTTGGGGATTTTTCTGAATTTATCGAAAATCCGGCCAAACCGGTGTCGCTCGTATCGGCGAGACACTCCGGGATTTTTAATTTGCAAATCGGATTGAGTTTCTACAAACCGTCTTCATCTTACGTCTCAGGCTAATATTTTCTATTTTCTGTAATTTTTGGGCACCGTTCGGAGCTAGTCAATTTTTGACCATATTAAAATATTATTAATTATTTTAAAAACTTTTCTTTTTTTTCTTTCTTTTCCTTTCTCTTCTCTTCTCTGGCCTCTTCCAGAGAATTCACTTCACCGACAATTCCCACCGCCTCTCTCTCCCTTTTAAATCCCTCTTCTCTCACTCTCCCACACTCTCTCTTTCTCTCTCCTCACTTTTTCTCTCTCTTTTCTCTCACTCGGCCTGCACCAGCGGAGCCGCCAGCCCTGCCCCCCTTCTCTTCTCTCTCTTTCTCTTTCCCTTTCCCCCTCTCTGTTTGTGGGCCCAGCGTACCGCCGGCGGCCTAGTGACGCCGGCGGGCCGTCCCCTGCGGCCGCGGCCGGTCGCCGCCGCGCGGCCAGGCACAGGGCAGCAAACTGCTGCCCTGTTCTCTCCCTCCTCCCTCCATCTCACTCTCTCTCTCCTCTCCTCTCTCTCACCCGACCGACAGCCTCACCGCCGGCGGCCGGGACCGCCGCCGGCGGGCCTCCTCCGCCGCCGGCCAGCGGGTGCTGGCCGGCCTGGGCGCGGGCAAGCAGCAGCAGCAAGGGCTGCTGCTGTTATTTTTCCCTTTGGGTTTGGGTAAAACCCAAACCCAATAGCCCCTTATTGGGTAGGGTCTAACACCCATAAACCCATTAACCCTTTTACCCATTAATATAAGTTATGGGTTCGGGTTATCGGATCCAAACCCGACCCGTTAAGAGCCAAACCCGCATCCGAAACCCAATAAAGGTAAATTTACAGAAAACCCCCTGTGACATTTCAGTATTTGCATTTATTATTATTACATATTTAACCCCAATTTATGATTTTTAGCGTTCGGGCGATATCGGGAGCATCCGGACTCCGATTCGGGCGATTCTGGATCCGTTGCGATCGTGGGAAAGAGAGCTACCTCCTCATGACTAGTTTGTGAGTGTTTTCTTTTTAATATTTATTCCTATTTAATAACTGGAGTGGTTGCTTTATGGGTAAATCGGTCAATTGTTAATAAATAACTGGACCTTATAGTTTGTACAGTCAGACAGTGTAGTGACCACAAAATATGTTCATCTGCTTAAAATATCATATAGGTGATAGATGAATATGGTAAACTGAGTAGATGACTATTCCACAAGATTTCGTTACTTCTATTACCTATCTTGTTACACTGACACTGTCACCGTTACGTACCCACTGATACACTTGACACAGTGATGGCCATGCAACCTCTGACGCACTACACAGAGCACTATCATATCATGTTCATGACCACTGTTCCATGAATACGCGACACACTACACGGCCACAGATAGACTGATCCACAGAGACACTAAACATGCATGCTAGATACCGTTATTTCCTGCACTGGTATCATCCTTACACGACTACGGTAGTTCACTAGCCATGTTATTACATTGCTACACGGACCATTGTTATGACGCAGATAGGTTACACAGATTATTGCGACACATATATGGTCCACGAACACACGGACACATCAGTTCACTGGATACAGGCAGTTCCTATGTTTTCACCATCGTTACATAGATGCTCGACATATCACTGTTACACATGCCTGCATGGTTTCTCCATTCTTATCATATGGATTCTTGCACCTATTGCATGTATGATTATTCCAGGTTATCCCTGTTCAATGTGCCATGTTACCATATTCATGTTATATGATTGTTTCCTGTTACTGATACGGATTTCCCGTTACTGGACATGAGAGCTGTTGATATGCGATATGTGGAATCCCACATCTATTGTTCTCGTTATATTGTTCCCGTTACATTGTTCCCGTTATATTGTTCCCGGTTCTCGTTATATTGTTCTATGCTATCAACAGAGCTCTGGTCCAGTTACCATGTTACCCGTATCATGTACTGTACTTGTTCGTGTTACATTGTATACTTGACATATCAGATCAGATCATAAAGGTAACTTGGGTATGGGGGAGACTTGACGGTTGATTAGATCATATCGGGTGGATGTCTGGATCCATTGTTCGTCCCACTGCAGGGGACGGGGTAGTGCTGGCTACCATCTGTTACTCATGTTACATGTTACAGCTCTAGCGGGCTGGCCCTGGTCTCAGCAGCCAGGGATCTGATAAGGCCGTTATCCCGGGTATGTACGGGATACACCCACCCGATAAGAACTCCTCGACCATGAGTTTCCAATTAACAAAATAAAACAGTATACACAATAGTGACGTCGGGAACACTTGTTATTTGGTCACTCTCTCGTTTGGATAATGGTACCCGTAGGCCATGTCCGGATGGGTTCGACTGGAGTGCGGCTCCAGTATGAACTGCCAGTGGTATGGGACACTGGAAGAGAGTGATTGTAATATCAGGTGGTACTGATTGCTACTATTATATAAATCACATGACATGCCTGGTACCTGTATGCTATCTTGTTATTGTTCATGCTACTTTATCCGATATCATGTTACCTGTATACTTGTTACTTTACCTGGCATATGTTACACTGTCTGTGATGGCATATGACGCATGTTCTGCATTGCAGGGCATACGACGCATGTTCTGCATTGCATATATTATGCTTTCTGTATAGCAGACATCATTACTGTATATACACCACACCGTATAGTGATTATATTGCATATGCCCACCTGCATGTTCATTTACATCACTGCATATTCATTTCTATCACGTCACCATTTATTCGATAAACTGGACACGCCTATAGACATGACCCGATGATAACCGGCTAGGTAGTGATGGTAGACGACATGTTTATCTCTTTGCACTGCTTTCCCATTTATCTATTTCTACTGTTTATATATCCTTATTATATGGTATCACTAGTCCAACCTCATGTACTATATATTATTATCGTGCTTGTATTACTATTGTATATATTACTACCTCCTTCATTTTACCACTCACTAGGTCGCTTTCTGACGACCCTGGGTTTGCGTGCCCAGATTAGAGATCCGCGTACCATAGTATCGGAGAGTGCCACGGAGTCACATCGGAGCTTCCTCATCGGGACTATTCCTAGGTATCTTGGTACTTTATTTTTGTTATCTTATTTGTCCCTCTTTGTCATATCTGTTATGATCGCTGACCTATTTCTGCAGGTATTCTGGTACTTATTTCATGCTGGGACCCATGTCTATATGGAGGTTATTTCTTGTACTGAGGCTTAGCGTACGTACGTGAGGGATTTCCGCCCTGCGTATGTACGTCGCCATAACGTCCCCGTACCTGCGGGATCGGGGCGTTACAGGTTAATTTCATGAGGGATATCTTTCACATGGATCACATGTTTCATATGAGTCATGTGTTGTCATTGATATCTCTAACACTCCCCCGCAAGCGAAGCGGGTTCGAAAGAACCGAGAGCTTATTCTTCAGCATAGAAAACCTTAATGAGCTCAAAGGTTTAGTAAGGAGTCTGCTAGTTGGTCTTTAGTGTTGACAAACCGAACATCGAGGACTCCATTGGCGACATAGTCCCTCACAAAATGAATGTCGATCTCAACATGTTTAGAGCGGGAGTGACGAATAGGATTGATTGAGAGATATGTTGCACCGAGATTGTCACAGAGAACTATCGGGGGAGATTATGAAACTCCAAGCTCACGAAGTAATGACTGCAACCAAACGACCTCACAGCATTGGCCACGGCCCTATACTCTGCCTCAGTGCTAGATCGTGCCGCAGTGCACTACTTCTTCGAGCTCCAAGAAATGAGATTTGTACCAAGAAAGACACGATAGCCACTGGTAGATTTTCAATCATCGATCGACCCTGCCCAATCTGCATTGGTGTAAGCAGTAAGCTGTACAGAAGAATGACGAGAGAGAAAAGACCATGTTGAATGATAGATTTGAGGTAACAGAAGATTTGTTTTACAGCGCTCTAATGCTCATCGGTTGGAGCTTGCATGAACTGAGCGACCATGTTCACCAAGAAAGCAATATCGGGTCTGATAAAGCTTAGGTATTGTAGAGCCCTAACAGTACTTCAATAGACAAAGGGGTCAGAGAGAGACTTACCAACAATCTTGGAGAGCTTACAGGAAGTGGCCATAGGCGAGCTGACAGACTTGACACCGTCCATCTTGAGTCAGAGAAGCAAGTTACGGATGTACTTCTATTGAAAAGAAATAGACCTGAGGGTGTACGGTGACACTCCACGCCCAAGAAATAGTGCAGTGGGCTGAGATCTTTTAATGAGAACCTCCGCCTAGTTCTTGAATAAGACGAGTGACAGCCCGTGAGTCATTGCCTGTGATGATGATGTCGTCCACATAGATAAGAACCATAAGAAGATTTGTCCCGACCCATCCGAGGAACAGAGACGTATCAGACTTGGAGTCCACAAAGCCTAATGTGACTAGATAACTGCTGAGACGAGAAAATCAGGCCCGTGGAGCCTGTTTGAGGTCATAAATACTGCGGTGAAGCTTGCAGACATGATTGGGATGAGCGGAATTGATGAACCCCGAAGGTTGTTCCATGTAAACTATCTCAGTAAGAAAACCCTGCAAAAATGTATTATTTACATCCGACTTCGAATAGATCATCCCTTGGAGACGACCAGATTGCACACAGTACGGACAGTGGTCGGTTTGATGACTGGACTGAATATCTCACCATAGTCTAATCCTGGTTGTTGATGAAAACCCTTGGCCACCAGGCGGGCCTTATACCTGTCAACAGAACCATCAGATTTATGTTTTAACTTGAAAACCCATTTGCAACCAACCAGATTCATGGTAGGGTGGTAGGCACAAGGGACCAGATTTTATTCTTAAGTAAGGCATTCATCTTAGTGTTCATTGCCTCGCGCCACTTGGGATCTTTAGAAGCTTGCGTGAAACATGTGGGTTCGACAGGGGTGATGGCCAAGTCGGCCATGAGATAAGAAGGCATGGGATACCGGGTGGTTAGCCAGACATTTGGTGTTCTGGTGTTATCCTGTATTCTGGTGACCATATGTGGGTCCTGGTAGGAGCGGGACTGGGAGAGCCTGAGGATGAGGACGATGAGAAGGACTCATCTGCGGGTGCTGATAGAGGTGGTGGTGGAGTATGTGATGGAGGTGGTAGTAGAAGAGGAGAAGAGTCAATGGTGGGGCCCGCATGAGAAGAGGGGATTGGAACAATGGATGGTAACAGAGACATGGAGATGGGGATCGGTGGTGAAGGCGTGGGAGTAGAGGGAGAGAGGGAGGGCAGAGGAGAATGGAAAGGAAAGGAAGATTCGTCGAACACAACATCCCGAGAGATGTAAATACGACAAGAGGGGACATGCGAACATTGATAACCGTTATGCGAAGCCGAGTAACCTAAGAAGACACATTGACTGGATCGAAAACTAAACTTATGAGTTTGGTATGGACGTAGATGAGAGTAGCAAGCACAACCAAAAATTCGTAAGGAAAGATAGTCAGGTGCTTTATGAAATAATTTCTGGTAGGGAGATAGATTATGGATGACGGGGGTGGGCATTCTATTGATGAAAAATGTGACGGTTTCTAAAGCATAAGGCCAGTAATGGAATGGAGCATTTGACCGAGCCAGAAGAGTAAGGCTGGTCTTGACAAGGTGGCAGTGCTTTCTTTCTGCGGTGTCATTTTGGGCACTAGTGTGTGGACATGATAAGCGATGTACAATACCCTGAGAAGACAAGTAAGGTTTAAATTTGATGAACTCGCCACCACCATCAGTTTGGAGTGCTTTAATGGAACGCCCAAAAAAAAATTTCACATGAATTTTGATCTCAAGAAAAATGGAGAAAGCATCACTTTTATTTATTAAAGGATAAAACCAAATATACTTACTGTAATGATCCACAAAGCTAATACAATAGCGATGACCACTTACAACGAACACAGGAGACAGACCCCATAGATCGGAGTGAATAAGCTCTAAAGGAGCAGTAGCAATCGCGGAAGATGATGAAAAACAGAGACGGTGCTTTTTCCCTTGCTGACAGGGGATGCAGAGAGGGATACCAGCACGGTCAGGGGGGAAAGAAAGCTGATGTTGAGGTAAAACACTGGAGTAAACTCTAGTGGAGGGATGACCTAGGCGCTCATGTCAGACGGAGGAAGATGCATGCTCACCGAGAGAAGCCTGGGGAGAGGCGGTGAAGTTATGTTTCCAACTATGGTTCTTGGTTGTATATAAATACATACATTGGTCACATTTTTACACTGATTTAGGAGATACAATAGAAAAATATTGACTGAGAGAAAGAATAGAAAAATATTAACTGAGAGAAAGAATGAGAAACACATGGTGCATGAATCACATGAGTCCCATGTGTTCCTATAATCATGGAGAGATTTTAAGATCTGGTTGATTTCATGAGGGGTGTCTTTCACATGGATCACATGTTTTACATGAGTCACGTGTTGTGATTGATATCTCTAACTGTTTGCAGGTCAGTGCAATGGGGAGGCAGGTTGGAAGTGGGGAGTTGGGGCATGTGGTTGTACGAGTTGGTGGGGCTGCTGTTTGGTTTGGTGAGGTAAATGTGAATGCTGGTGTTGAGGGTGATGTGGTGATTGTTGCATTTGATGTGGTTGCAGAGAAGATTGGACGGGTTGACTGGTGGGGGAAGCTGACGTTGTAGGACGGGTTGACTGGTTGAAGTTGAGGATGGTTGTTGAGGGCGACGGTGGCATTGGAGGACGGGTGGTGGGGCCAGGAAAACGAGAGCTGCCCGATGGCACTGCAGATGAAGCAAATCGGGCATTCCGGCAGGAGGCCGCACGTGCATGGGCGGGCCCATTAGTGGGCTGGGCCGGGCTACAGCACGGCCCATTTTTTATATATAGGCGTAAACTCATTTTTATTTTTTCTTTTTTATATATTGTGTTAGACCCCTTTCTATATTGGTTTTTTTTTTTAGCAAATTTATTCCTAGTTCCACTCCTGATTTAGTGGAGAATACTGTTTTATTCTTTTGATAAATTCATATAATTCATAAGTATATGTTATAAAAAATTGCAGCCCACCTCAATATTTTTTTTTCTGGTTCCGCCCCTGCGCACGTGTCCACGCTCGCCGCACCGATGACAGCGAACACTGGACGACTGCCGGCGAGGTTGGGAGATTGGTGGGTTGAGGCGCTGGGATGGGGCCTTCTGGGAGGGACAAGGTGCCAATCATCTCCTCCTGAGGGGATCACCGGAGAGAGGTCTCTCCCAGCAAATATGGAAGCCCACATGCGAGCTCTCCGATTGGTGAAAGCCCGCCGACGCTGATGAACCGCCACCGCTCACGTCCTCTGGTCCTCACTTCAGCTCTCTCCATTTGTGAAGTATTACAGAAAACTATTGTCAGCAACAAAGTTTGAATTTAGAAACAAGATTTCTTAAGAATCTAATAATGCGAAAATATAAACTTTGCTAACAAATCCATAAAGATATAGTAGTTAAAGCCCTCTCTTAACATCCACAATCAACTTGTTCCCTTTCAAGGAATTAACACTCTGCAATACACATTGCTGTAGAAAGTGCAAATGCTAGCTAAAGAGAGATCTCCATTAAACTATCAGCGACCTACTGATATTCCAGAAAGAGAGACACTGGCTATCGATGAGGAGAATGATTTGATGTAGACATCTTCCCTCCGAAAAGGTGACAAAGTGCTAGAACTCAAATAAATTGGCGGCAAGTCAGGGAAGGCTGCATCTCCTCCCAGGAACTGGACTACTTGTCGCACACTTGGTCTAGCTGCTGGCATTGGGTTTGAACATAGCAGACCAAGTTTTAAGACTAACTCCACCTCATGGGCACTGTACTCTTCTCCCAGTTTTGAGTCCCTTGTTTCAAGCACTAATCCCCTTTGCCATTTTGCTAACACCCAGTCCATCAGAATCAGCTCATCTGCTGGTGCATGAGGCTCAATTGGCCTCCTCCCACAGGTCACTTCAAGTAGGAAGGCTCCAAAAGCAAACACGTCGGTTGCAGTAGTTGCCTTGCCAGTTCTTGATAGCTCTGGCGCAAGATACCCAATTGTTCCAACAACATGAGTGGTCTGTGGATCAGTCCCATGATCATATAATCTTGCGAGCCCAAAATCTCCAAGCCTCCCATTGAACTCGCTGTCCAACAGAACATTACTGGCCTTGATGTCTCTGTGGAGCACAAGTTGTCTCCAATCTTCATGCAGGTATAAAAGAGCTGATGCCACTCCTTTGATGATTTGAAACCTTTGAGCCCAATTAAGAGGGGTTTTGGTTCGATCATATAAGAACCTGTCAAGGCTTCCATTGGGCATGAAATCATAGACCAGAAGCAACTCACCTTTGCGGCGGCAGTAGCCTAAAAGTTGCACAAGATTTCGGTGGCGCATCTGGCCAATGCTAACAACTTCGGCCACAAACTGCTTCATTCCTTGTCTTGTCCCATGAGATACTTTCTTAACTGCAACCTCCATCTTGGAAGTAGGCAACGACCCCTTGTAGACCCTGCCAAAGCCACCCATGCCCAGTAACTCTCTCTCTTTGAAACCGTTTGTTGCTAAGAACAAATCTTTGTATTTGAACCGATGAGGTCCATACTCGAGCTCCCAATCTTCAAGCAATTCAGCATATTTCTTCCTCCTCAGTGCAAGCACAATGGCAGCAACAATTGATAGCACAAATGAACACAAAGCTATGGGCAACCATATCCACAAAACATTTAAATTGCCTTTGGTTTCAATAAGAGGAAGTGAAGGGAGCTTTTTATAATCGAGCGGTACAGCTACCCCGTTCATCTTGAAACTCCACCCGAGAACGTAATGAGAAGTATGGACAGAACCAGTCGAAGAAGAGAAACCGACATACACCAAACCAGGCACCAGGCTAGCAAAATCGACAGTAGATGATAAGAGTGGCCTCTTGGGTTTAGGCGTTTGTATCGGTGACAAGGTAACATACAGTTGCATCTCTTCGCTGTTGTAGTCTATCCATACTTGCATTGGTTGGCCGCTCATAAGAATCAGTTCCTTAAACAAACCACTGCTATCCTCATAGTAACCAGCAGTATGCGATTTATCTGATTTCAACCCATTGATATCAATTCCGACATGGTTGTCATTGATATCGTCGAATTCAGAGTTCAGTATTGTGTCAAGCTCAACAGCAAAGATGTGATTGGTTGAGTTGCCATTGTTTCTTACATTGAAGAGGCCTAAGTACTGGTTTGAAAATGCAGTGGAGAGGTCAGTGGTGGGAGAGATGAGGAATGCCAGTCCGTTGCTACTGAGAGAGGAGATATCAGAGAGCATAGCAAAGACGAAAGTAGTGGAGAAGGAGAGGGGCCTACCAGACGAAGATCTGAAGCGAAGAGGGGTTGGGTAGAAGGAATGACCCTTGTTGCGCAATGTGGCGTTGGTCAGTTGAAGGAGGCCGTTAGATGTGACTGATGCCATGCCATCGAGGCTCAGCTTGGCACTACTGAATCCATTGAAGGTGAAATCATCTTCACTTGATGTTGCAAGTTTCAGAAGGCAGAAGACAAAGAACAGAGTCTTAATGAGCATGGATGACATTTTTAGTCTCGTAAATTAGGAAGCAGCCGTGAAAGGGTTTCAAGTAGTTCCAGGTTATTGGTATTAAAATGCCCACCTGTTGTTTAGTCTACCATCCACTTGCGCACCATTATACATTACACAAGCTTAATACCTAATCAAATAGAATAGAAGTCCAAACCCGCTCGACAGATTAGATATAATCTGTAGTTCAACCCTGTATCTGACCTGTCGTTACCATGATCATCCAAGTCTTTCCATATATTAGTTACCAATCTGACAATAGGGCATAAATTCTGATTGAATATTTATCCTCCATCCTCTTCTGGCCTAGCTGCCAACTGTGGTTACAATTGGTGACTAGGTCTCCAGTTCGAGGAATTGTAGCGAGGGGGGTCAACTGGTGACAAGGTCTCCAGTTCGACGAATGGCCGCGAGGGAGAGAGAAGAAGAATATTTATGGCCATCACCTGGCTATCTGACATTAACTATATAAGTTTCTGATAAGACGCCATTGGACAGAACATGGAGACGTGATATAGTTTAGAAGGATCTTGGGAGATCATCGGTGAATGATCGAAGCAAGCACAATGAACGGAAGAAACAACTCTGCTAAATCTTCCTATACTTTGAAAAAGTCTAGATTGAACATCAAATGCAACATCAAAATAGTATTATCAATTCTAAAACATGTCACTCTCTTGATGATTTTTTAAAATGGTCTGACCATACACCTGAACCTCGTGAATATTACTTAAGCATTTCAGTATCATCTAACAAAATGAATAAGATACAGACTTAGAATAGTCAGTGGCTGATTGTGAAGAAGCAGTTCGACGTGGCTGCCACATTCCTTTTGGTAAAAGTCAGTGTTTCAAATCATTGTATAATCTATTTGGAGGAGGAGAGGGAACAAAAGGTTTCCATTTTGGCGGATAATATTAGTTATGATAGGGCAAAGGAGTAAGTATGTACGCTAAACCATAGTGCTGAATCTTGAGCTAGGAAGGTTGAGTAAATTTACATTTAGGTGAAACAACGCCTTCTAATTGCTTCACCTATAAAAAAAAAGGCTTTTATTTTCTACTTGTCCTGGTTCGTACACTTCGGTTGAGGCCAATGAACTCTGCTTCTACGCCCCGCTGATCAAAAGATGAATCTTTCAGTCAGCAGAACAAACATTGGAAATATTACGATGATAGGAATTCGAAAAATGAGGCATTGATAATGAACTAGGCCACTTTTACCCAAAACGTTAGCCCTACATCCTGGATCCCAACCACATGTTAAGCACTCATGTTCCTGCTCTATTTCTGATTTGAGACCACAACACATGACTCAATCGACCATTTAACTTTGGTGCTTTAAACAGATGCATGACACAAACCTAACGGGCAGCAGAACCAAGAACCATATCAGAATTTCCGAATATCCTTTCGCAGGTTTCAATGAACCTTCAATCGCAATTGGATCTACATTATTCTTGTACGGTAATGTAATGTAGTTAAATTTGGTATAATCCAGGTACAATTGTGGTTATAGTTTGAGCCATTTATATGTGATAACCTTGAGATGGATCGGAGAGTATCCTTCCTTCTTTCTATTCAAATTCTTTCTTCTCTTCAGACTACATATGATTGTGTGAAGAACTAGAACCATTCTTCAAAAATTTTGCTTGGCATGAGATTTGAACTCCATACCTTACATCTCTGCAGTATGCTTTGGTACAATGACATTCACAAATCTGAACTGTGGATAGTCCTCTTTGATTGTGATGGGAAAGGTCACAAGTCCAAAGTTGTATACATGTCCAAATATCCGCAGAATTTTCTACCTGCAGGGAAAAGATTAACACTGAAGAAGCTTATTCATTTAAAGATAGAAGTACTGTACGAAAATTGCATGTGCAATTAAAGAAGTTTTGTAATACAAAGATCATGTGATTAACTCTAAGATACCTTCAATTTCAGTTAAGACAATTTCTTATATATGAACAGGCAAATTCATCAAGCATCAACAACAAACGTTTTGCTAGATATAGCAGAAATTTGATCACCTTGGTGCATCAGCACTTGATTCACCTTGTTCTCAGAGCAGTATCCCCTATAGTAGTCTATTGACACAAGAAGTTCAATCACTCTACTATATTAACACTCAAGAATACACCTTGCTTTTGATAAGCAAGTACTGCTTATGTAGGATATTTAACTGAATTAAAACATGCAATAAATATAAATTCTTAAATTTAATGAATTACTTGTCCTAAGCATGCAACTGAAATAAAGAATTAAAAAGAAAGCAAAAAGCTGGCCTGGGGTAACGTAGTCGTGCAGACGCACTACCCTAGAAGAAAGTTGGCCGGTCTCTCGTCCGGACCTTGAATTAGGCCTCTTTAACCAGATATTGATGAAAGACACACACAGTAAGTTTCCATCTATTGAGCGAGCGGGTTGAGCGTTAAAGGCCGTGCTCACAATAACAGACTCATGAGAGTTTCTAGGGTCAGCCTTGCCCCTCCCAACCGCGGCCATCACGTTTCCTCTCACGTAGGTAAGTCCTCCAAGGGTACTACAGCTGGATAGTATACCCTCCACACTACATGCGTTGGACTAATTAAGAGTTAAACTCATCCTTACCTAGCTGTATTATAAGAGCATCGTCACCATAGAGAATGGGTAGTAGCTACAATGCTGCATACATGATATAAACATATCCGGGTCGATGCTCCACACGAGTATCACCGGTCCAGCTTGTTCCTACCACATCGAACCTCTTTCATGGAATCAACTCCCAATCAAGTAGGTTGGGTTTCCGCTGTCGGTGAACTCTACTATGGGCTTAACCTCATCTCCCTCGATGATCTAGGACCACACTCCTAGAAACACCCTTAGTCAATGGGTCAGCAATATTCTTCTCGGACTTTACAAAGTCCAGAAGCACAACTTTACCCAATAGGCGCTGAACAGACTTAAGTCTGATTTGAATATGTCTGTTCATCTTCTTATTGGCATTATCTTGCTTTAGAATCTCAAAGAAGTCAATACCCTTTTGTTGGGTGAAACCCTTGGCAACTAATTTGGCTTTGTATTTGTCGACAATGCCATCAGGTCGGAGTTTCTTCTTGAAGATCCATTTACAACCTATAGGTTTGCATCCTGAAGGAAGATCAGTGAGAATCCAAGTGTTATTCTCCATTATGGACTTGATCTTACTGTTAATGGCTTCTTCCCAGAAAGGAGACTCGGAAGAGTACATTGCCTCCTTGAAAGAGCTAGGATCACCTTCTACAAGATAGGTGAAGAAGTCCTCACCGAAGGTTGTAAGAGTTCTTGTCCTTTTGCTTCTTCTAGGTTCAGAATCAGTTACAGGAGCAGAACTAGAAGAAGGGATATCAGAGGTAGAAGGAGTGCAAGAAGGATCACTAGGGATTCTAGACTTGAAAGGAAAGATGTTTTCAAAGTAAACAGCATCCATAGCTTCAATAATGGTGTTGTTAGATATTTCACTGATCTCAGAGTTAACCACTAAAAATCGGTTAACATTGCTATCTAGTGCATACCCGATAAAGATAGCATCAATAATCTTGGGGCCGATTTTCCTTTTCTTCGGTTCGGTATTGAAACCTTAGCCAGGCAACCCCAAACTTTAAAGAATTGAATATTAGGAGTTTTCCCTTTCCAACGTTCATATGGAGTAACATCGGAGTCTCTTTGGGGAACCCTATTGAGTATAAAACAGGCAGAAAGGAGAGCTTCACCCCAAAGATTTTCAGGTGCACCTGAGCTGAGTAACATGCAATTCATCATATCCATCAGTGTTCTGTTTTTCCTTTCAGCTATACCATTGGATTGAGGTGTGTAGGGAGCAGTTACCTCATGAATAATGCCGTGTTCTTGACAGAATTCTGTCATATCATTTGAGGTATACTCTCCCCCACGATCAGATCTTAGAATTTTGATCTTCTTTTCGCGTTGGTTCTCAGCTTCGACTTTATACACCTTAAACCAATCTAGAACTTCATCCTTAGATTTGATAAGATAGGTGTAACAGAATTTGGAGTAGTCATCAATGAATGTCACAAAGTATCTTCTACCGCCTCGGGTGAGAACTCTGTTCGAGTCACACACATCACTGTGAATAAGTTCGAGGGGTTCAGAATTTCTTGTGATAGAGTGAAAAGGTGTTCGGACATATTTGCTCTGAACACATATTTCATATTTAGAAGTTGTGTCAAAAGAAGATTTAGGAATGAGATTCAAGTTAATCATTTTCTTGATAGAATTGAAGTTGACATGTCCCAATCTTCCATGCCAGATATCAGAAGACTCAATATTCAAGGCAATAGGAATTGAAATTTTATTATCAGAAGAATTTATTACATTGAGACGAAAAAGGCCATCACAAACAAAGCCTTTTCCAATGAAGATATTTGACTTGGAGATTACAAACTTATTAGATTCCTTGACAATCCTATAGCCAGCTCTAAGAAGTGAAGACTCGCTGATCAGATTTCTCCGAAGTGTGGGTACATGCAGGACGCCTTGAAGAGTCAGAATTTTCCCTGAGGTCATTCTGAGATCAATACGTAAGTTCCATTCATCTCTCTAGTGGAGTCATCTGTCAGGCTCACGCTTCCTCCACGTTGTTCCGATAGGATTTAAACCAGGAGCGATCAGTATAGATGTGAATATTGGCTCCTGAGTCTAACCACCAGTCCGAGGAGAAGGTGATAGAGTTGACAATAGAAAGAGAAGAATCTAACCCAAAGGAATTGGAGTTCAGTTCCACCATGTTGACCTTATGTCCGCCATTTCCTCCATTTCCTCTTGGTTGAGCTTTGACAGGTTCTTTCTTCCGGTTGAAACATTGAGGCGCCATGTGATTCGTTCTTCCGCAGACGTAGCAGAATCTTCCATCAGTCTTCTGGCCAAAGGTTTGGGTTTGAAGGAGGAAGATTGAGAAGGTTTGTAAGAAGATGAATTTGCATGGGGAGAAGAATGAAAATGATTGGGTTTTTTAAACTTCTTACCCTTGGGATTCATAAATTTTCGCTTAGGCTTATCCTCCACCAAGTTCACTTTAGCTTTCATTTCTGACTTGGCTTTAGAGTTTTGCCTATGCTGATCTTCTATGCGAATCGCTTTTAGAGCTTGAACAAGAGTTAGGTCACCTTACTTGTGACGGAGGTGTAATATCCCTAATCTAATAATACTGTATTTTAATTTTTCGCAAGTATTTATTTTGATCTATCGATTATTTTTTTTATTTATCAAGTTAATTTCTTTCTCCTGTGATTATTATTGTTGAGTATGCAAAATTATTTTCGGATAATATATGACAAATTATTCTTCCGTTATTATTTATTGTAAATTCTATTTAGTGTACCATCATTTATTATTAGAGCTCAGTAATTATTATTGGCGTTTTATTATTTTTGTAAATAAGTATTGCGAGTTGTGATTGGTATTACTTATTTTAGTATTGGCATTTGTACTAATCTTGGTGGTGGTGGTGTTTTCCTTGTTAGCCTCTCACCCTATTTACCCGTTACCCGTTTGGATTCCGTAACACATTAGATTGTTCCTAATCCTACCCGTTAGCATATTCACTCATTTATTGGATCCCAATTCATTAGCATGCCTTATAGCCCAATACCCAATTATCTTATTGGATCCAAACTCTATTTGGATCAACCCGTAACCCAAACCCAAACCAAGACCCAATTACCTAATCGGATCCTAACCCTTTGCCTAGACCCAACCCAATACCACTCCATATATAATCCTACCTAAACCTAATTAACAAACCCTAATCCTATTCTCTCCTCTCTCCACCTGTGGCTACCAACAAGCAGCAGCCGCACAGCCATCTCCTCACCACAGCCGCCCCTTTTTCTGGACGGACAGCCGCCCTCTCCCCCAGCCATGGCCGCCCCACAACCAGCCGCAACCCCCCTGATGGCTGCCCATCTCTTTGGCAGCAGATCCACCAGCACCCCACCGTGCTTCTCCTCTCCTGTTGGCACAACAGCACCAACATCAGATCCAGCGCACAATAGTGCTTCCAGGGCAGCAGCTTTCTCCTCTCCGGCAGCAACCACTCGGCAGCCCAGGAACAACAGCAGCATCCTGGCACAACAGCAGGCCGTCTAGGCTGCCGGGACTCCTCCCTGGTGTGCACAGCTCTCCGGCGCATCCCCAACAGATCCAACAGCGAATGACAGCCCAAATCCAGATCCAGACCAGCAGCGCAGACAGCGAGCAAGCGGCAATTCCAGGCCTTTCCGGCGAGCGCGAGATCCCCAGCTTGCAGCCAGGCCTTCCCCAGTACCCTGGCTACCCTTCCATGCAGTCCGATAGCGAAGAGCGGCACCACAGCGACCGTAACGGCGACTCGCCCGGCGACGACCAGATTCCCCAATGTGAGTGTATTCTCCTCCTCCTTTTGATTTCTCGTAGATATGTGTATTTGATTCTATTATGATTCAATGGTATACTTGTGCATAGAGTAAAATAGTGATTGTGTGCATTGATATGTGTAAGAGAGGAGATGCATATACATGTTTTATGGTGTGAGAGATCAGGTATCAGTATGTTCTGTTTCTGGCTGACAGAGGTCTATTAGTCGACTAATACCCTTTATTAGTCGACTAATGGCCCTGTTAGTCGACTAATATATGCCTATAGTCGACCAACCCTCCTCCCAGGAAATTGTAGACTTTCTGTTTTCTGACTGTAACCTCTGTTAGTCGACTTGACAACTTTTGTAGTCGACTAACAGTTAGTATAGTCGACTACCCTTTTAGTCCTAGTCGACTTGGCCCTAGGTGTAGTCGACTTGGCCACTTGATTAGTCGACTACAACTTTATCTAGTCGACTTGTAAATGGCTTCAGTCGACTGATACCTGTCTGTCAGCTGTGTTTGGTTACTTTATGGATTGTGGACTTCACCCATGAGTTGTGTAATAGATATAGATGATGTATATGATATCAAGGGACAGATTATGGATGGAATGACTTGACTTATCATGATAGATCTTATATGCATGGATTGGGTATCTTGTCAAGTATTGGGAACTAATGTATGATCTTAATAGAAATGTGAACTCTTGAGGTATTGAACATACTTATGAATCAGAGTTGTATGTTAGAGTGAGAGGACTAGTATTGATTATTGATATATGTTGGAATAACGATTATTATATCAGATTGCTTGATTGGTAATGATACTTGTGGAGCATGTATTATTGGAATCATGAGTTGGTTGTGTTGACTTTGGATGGACCTGAGACTTATGTTATTTACATGGAATGATGATCAGTAGTTAGAAATGACTTTATTAGTTGAGTATTTGAGGACATATCAGTTATGACTGGATTAGTTGAGTGAGACTTAGATTGATCTTGAGTTAGAGGTTATCCAGAATCTGTGTTCCTTATATTGTAGCCTGATCTGTATTAAGATGGGATGGACATTGTTGATTGATAGTTGTGACCATTTGGGATTCATTTAGGTGATATATTTCATGTAGAGGACTTTTCAGATTTGATATTCATTTATTGGTGATGACATGATGATGATCCATTCAGATGTGATGTGTACTTGTTATGACGTTAGAGGCTGGCTATTGAGTAATATCTAGTTCTGTTATTGTACTGTGCATATTACTGAAGTTACTGGAAAATGATTGTTTGACCGTAACCATGATACAGTCCTATTGTTCATCGTATACACGGTTACTGTTACTGTTACTGTTACTGATATTGTTCACCGTGTATACGATCACTGATTTACTGTTACTGTTATTGTTACTGTCACCGTATCGTCCCAGTATTCTAGAGAACATGGACATTGACTGATTTAACTGAATTGAATGAATAATAATGTAAATGGACAACTTACACCGGGATTGGGGAAATTGATGGAGGAGACAGCGTCTGTATTTTGGGTGGACTTAGGATACAGGTTGCGCAGCCGACTGAGGGTTCCATTGCAGGGTTCCTGGGGGATGACTGGCATCCCATCTGTACTGTTACTGTTCCACTATTTTCACAGTGAGATTACTGTTACTGTTACTGAGTACCTAGCGGTACGGCCTGGTTCAGCGCCAGGAAACTGAGGCCGTGGTCCCGGGTATGTGCGGGACCCACCTAAAGCATGGACAATGTCTCTTCTGTTAATTTCAATAACTTAGGACTCTGGTTGACATGTGTAGTAGGCGTAGTATGGGATGCGCCTATTACAGGTGGCAATTGGTGTTCGCTAACATAATAAATGATAATGAACTGTTAATGCATTGTGACTGACTATACCATCTGATTGTACACAGATAAGCTAGGATAGACACATGATTGTGACCAAGACCAGACTTATGATCAGAGTTGGATGCCAACCTACTGACGTGTGATAGATTACACGCCTTGACATTGATTGCATATTTACAGTTGTGTCATTTGTCTGCTACCTGTATTCATGTTTTTATCATAAGTGTTACTGTTCAGTTATTTATTGTGTTATTTAGTCTTTCTATCTGCAGTTGTTCTTACTATTATATATGCACATGGTTTCTTCTGCACGAGCTGTTTTCCCTTTACACACACACTCATTATGGTCGCGTTCTGACGACCCTGGGTTTGCACGTCCAGATATTGAACGATTATTTCTAATGTGCAGGTGTTTGATGAGGCGGTACGCTTTGCGAGGAACTTGGGTCCTCTTCCTTTGATTCTGGTACTTTTGCATTCATGTTCCTGCTATATTCCTTGATTCTTGTATATCGCATTTAGCCTGTCATTATATTCTTGTTATTTCATGATTCTATCTTTTATCGCTTTCAACTGCCTTATTCTTGTCATTATTCATATGTTACCATGTGTAGTCTTATATGTATTATTGCAGTGATCTGGTTTATATTATAACTTGTTCAGGTTGACTTAGGATTAGCGTATATATGTGAGGTATTATCCTCGCGTATATACGTCGCCATAACGACTCCGTATCTTTAGGATCGGGGCGTTACAGAGTGGTATCAGAGCCTAGGTTCGACATAAAAGAGAACCTAGTTCCTATCTGTAACCTGAGACAGTTATGTTGACACTGCAATATACATATACTATTCACGTGATAATATTGACTCAATTTGGAAATTGATCGTCCTCCCTTTGGAATTCCGTTCTTGATCTGTTGATATTCATGATTCCAACACTTCAATTAGAGTGATTTGGATGTCCATCTTGATTTCATCCTTCCTTCCTATTCATTCCCCCTGATTCTATCGCTTGAGATTGATTGCTCCATGTTGAAGCTGGTACCAGAGATCAGAGCGCGCAGCGGAATCGTGGTGTCCCAACGAGATGACGTGGAAGTTTGTTTGTATTTCCTCTTGATTGTTGATTCTTTTATCATTCCCTGTTTGAAGCTTGTTTGTTTCTTCTTGACCTTGATTCTTTTACCATTCCCCGCTTTATTGAAATTTCGAGGACGAAATTTTTATTAAGGTGGGTAGAATGTAATATCCCTAATCTAATAATACTGTATTTTAATTTTCCGCAAGTATTTATTTTGATCTATCGATTATTTTTTATTTATCAAGTTAATTTCTTTCTCCTGTGATTATTATTGTTGAGTATGCAAAATTATTTTCGGATAATATATGACAAATTATTCTTCCGTTATTATTTATTGTAAATTCTATTTAGTGTACCATTATTTATTATTAGAGCTCAGTAATTATTATTGGCGTTTTATTATTTTTGTAAATAAGTATTGCGAGTTGTGATTGGTATTACTTATTTTAGTATTGGCATTTGTACTAATCTTGGTGGTGGTGGTGTTTTCCTTGTTAACCTCTCACCCTATTTACCCGTTACCCGTTTGGAATCCGTAACACATTAGATTGTTCCTAATCCTACCCGTTAGCATATTCACTCATTTATTGGATCCCAATTCATTAGCATGCCTTATAGCCCAATACCCAATTATCTTATTGGATCCAAACTCTATTTGGATCAACCCGTAACCCAAACCCAAACTAAGACCCAATTACCTAATCAGATCCTAACCCTTTGCCTAGACCCAACCCAATACCACTCCATATATAATCCTACCTAAACCTAATTAACAAACCCTAATCCTATTCTCTCCTCTCTCCACCTGCGGCTACCAACAAGCAGCAGCCGCACGGCCATCTCCTCACCACAGCCGCCCCTTTTTCTGGACGGACAGCCGCCCTCTCCCCCAGCCGTGGCCGCCCCACAACCAGCCGCAACCCCCCTGATGGCTGCCCATCTCCTTGGCAGCAGATCCACCAGCACCCCACTGTGCTTCTCCTCTCCTGTTGGCGCAACAGCACCAACATCAGATCCAGCGCACAACAGTGCTTCCAGGGCAGCAGCTTTCTCCTCTCCGGTAGCAACCACTCGGCAGCCCAGGAACAACAGCAGCATCCTGGCACAACAGCAGGCCGTCTAGGCTGTCGGGACTCCTCCCTGGTGTGCACAGCTCTCCGGCGCATCCCCAACAGATCCAACAGCGAATGACAGCCCAAATCCAGATCCAGACTAGCAGCGCAGACAGCGAGCGAGCGGCAATTCCAGGCCCTTCCGGCGAGCGCGAGATCCCCAGCTTGCAGCCAGGCCTTCCCCAGTACCCTGGCTACCCTTCCATGCAGTCCGATAGCAAAGAGCGGCACCACAGCGACCGTAACGGCGACTCGCCCGGCGACGACCAGATTCCCCAATGTGAGTGTATTCTCCTCCTCCTTTTAATTTCTCGTAGATATGTGTATTTGATTCTATTATGATTCAATGGTATACTTGTGCATAGAGTAAAGTAGTGATTGTGTGCATTGATATGTGTAAGAGAGGAGATGCATATACATGTTTTATGGTGTGAGAGATCAGGTATCAGTATGTCCTGTTTCTGGCTGACAGAGGTCTATTAGTCGACTAATACCCTTTATTAGTCGACTAATGGCCCTGTTAGTCGACTAATATATGCCTATAGTCGACTAACCCTCCTCCCAGGAAATTGTAGACTTTCTATTTTCTGACTGTAACCTCTGTTAGTCGACTTGACAACTTTTGTAGTCGACTAACAGTTAGTATAGTCGACTACCCTTTTAGTCCTAGTCGACTTGGCCCTAGGTGTAGTCGACTTGGCCACTTGATTAGTCGACTACAACTTTATCTAGTCGACTTGTAAATGGCTTCAGTCGACTGATACCTGTCTGTCAGCTGTGTTTGGTTACTTTATGGATTGTGGACTTCACCCATGAGTTGTGTAATGGATATAGATAATGTATATGATATCGAGGGACAGATTATGGATGGAATGACTTGACTTATCATGATAGATCTTATATGCATGGATTGGGTATCTTGTCAAGTATTGGGAACTAATGTATGATCTTAATAGAAATGTGAACTCTTGAGGTATTGAACATACTTATGAAACAGAGTTGTATGTTAGAGAGAGAGGACTAGTATTGATTATTGATATATGTTGGAATAACGATTATTATATCAGATTGCTTGATTGGTAATGATACTTGTGGAGCATGTATTATTGGAATCATGAGTTGGTTGTGTTGACTTTGGATGGACCTGGGACTTATGTTATTTACATGGAATGATGATCAGTAGTTAGAAATGACTTTATTAGTTGAGTATTTGAGGACATATCAGTTATGACTGGATTAGTTGAGTGAGACTTAGATTGATCTTGAGTTAGAGGTTATCCAGAATCTGTGTTCCTTATATTGTAGCCTGATCTGTATTAAGATGGGATGGACGTTGTTGATTGATAGTTGTGACCATTTGGGATTCGTTTAGGTGATATATTTCATGTAGAGGACTTTCCAGATTTGATATTCATTTATTGGTGATGACATGATGATGATCCATTCAGATGTGATGTGTACTTGTAATGACGTTAGAGGCTGGCTATTGAGTAATATCTAGTTCTGTTAATGTACTGTGCATATTACTGAAGTTACTGGGAAATGATTGTTTGACCGTAACCATGGTACAGTCCTATTGTTCATCGTATACACGGTTACTGTTACTGTTACTGATATTGTTCACCGTGTATACGATCACTGATTTACTGTTACTGTTATTGTTACTGTCACCGTATCGTCCCAGTATTCTAGAGAACATGGACATTGACTGATTTAACTGAATTGAATGAATAATAATGTAAATGGACAACTTACACCGGGATTGGGGAAATTGATGGAGGAGACAGCGTCTGTATTTTGGGTGGACCTAGGATACAGGTTGCGCAGCCGATTGAGGGTTCCACTGCAGGGTTCCTGGGGGATGACTGGCATCCCATCTGTACTGTTACTGTTCCACTGTTTTCACAGTGAGATTACTGTTACTGTTACTGAGTACCTAGCGGTACGGCCTGGTTCAGCGCCAGGAAACTGAGGCCGTGGTCCCGGGTATGTACGGGACCCACCTAAAGCATGGACAATGTCTCTTCTGTTAATTTCAATAACTTAGGACTCTGGTTGACATGTGTAGTAGGCGTAGTATGGGATGCGCCTATTACAGGTAGCAATTGGTGTTCGCTAACATAATAAATAATAATGAACTGTTAATGCATTGTGACTGACTATACCATCTGATTGTACACAGATAAGCTAGGATAGACACATGATTGTGACCAAGACCAGACTTATGACCAGAGTTGGATGCCAACCTAGTGACGTGTGATAGATTACACGCCTTGACATTGATTGCATATTTACAGTTGTGCCATTTGTCTGCTACCTGTATTCATGTTTTTATCATAAGTGTTACTGTTCAGTTATTTATTGTGTTATTTAGTCTTTCTATCAGCAGTTGTTCTTACTATTATATATGCACATGGTTTCTTCTACACGAGCTGTTTCCCCTTTACACACACACTCATTATGGTCGCGTTCTGACGACCCTGGGTTTGCACGTCCAGATATTGGACGATTGTTTCTAATATGCAGGTGTTTGATGAGGCGGTACGCTTTGCGAGAAACTTGGGTCCTCTTCCTTTGATTCTGTTACTTTTGCATTCATGTTCCTGCTATATTCCTTAATTCTTGTATATCGCATTTAGCCTGTCATTATATTCTTGTTATTTCATGATTCTATCTTTTATCGCTTTCAACTGCCTTATTCTTGTCATTATTCATATGTTACCATGTGTAGTCTTATATGTATTATTGCAGTGATCTGGTTTATATTATAACTTGTTCAGGTTGACTTAGGCTTAGCGTATATACGTGAGGTATTATCCTCGCGTATATACGTCGCCATAACGACTCCGTATCTTTAGGATCGGGGCGTTACAGGAGGTCTCCAGCAAAAGTTGACCAGGAAGGAGGGAGTTTGTCAATAAGACAAGACACCTTGTAATCATCGGAGAATTGATTTCCTTTCGATTGAAGGTGTCGGATATAGTCTTGAAATTCATGAAGTTGATCATTGATAGGTTTACTATCGATCATCATGAATTTATTGAAGGAGGAGGAGGTGAATCTTTCGATTCCAGCATCATCGAGCCCATATTCATCCTCGAGAGCTGTCCATAGTTCTTTAGCACTCTTATATTCATAATAAATGTCATATAGACTATGGAGAGTGTACTAAGAATTCTATGGAGACAATGATAGTCAATTTCCTCGGGTTTCAAATAGATGTAGGAGGAAGGAGTTGTAGGAGGAGTTTCAACAGGAGAAGATCCAACAGATGAAGGTTTAGGAGAAGGTGCATGAATGGAGTCATCTATGGCTGATATGAGACCTAAAGTGGTTAACCAGTACTTCATTTGGTTTGCCCATCTCTTAAAATATGTGCCGGAGAATTTCTCCGGTTTGACACCCTTGAAATGATCAGGGTTGGCCATAGTGACGGGATGTGCTACCTGAATTCAAGTATTTTAAAATTATTTTGATAATGTCAGAATTTAGTTTATATTGGTAACTTTTAGATTAAGGTTTGCAGAATAAATAGTGTATAATCCTTCTTTAATTATGTGCCAAATAATTTAAGTAAAATATAACAAGATACATGATATAAACTTGTCCTTTTAATTTCCTAATTCGAAATTATAACAATAATGATTTCTAAAGGTTATTTCAATTTTTAAACTAATACTCTTCTAAATTTCTAATCAATAAGTCTAATTAAAATTTCAGAAATGAACTAGCAGGAATTAATTAACAAATGACTATAAAATTTAAATCAATTAAACTATGCAATTATAAACTAGAAGGGATTAGATAAGTGCAAGAATTTAGACAATTCTATTTTAGTTAACTAATATAGTAGAAATAAACAATTAATTAACTAATGAATGTATGTAAAATCTTGTAATATGAGTTTATAAATAAGACAAGATTTAAATAATTTAAATTATCTTATAAAAGATTTTCTTTTCTTAACACACTAAATAAGATGTTATAAAAGAAAACAATAAATAAAAATTTGTAATGAAAGGTTTTGACTTTGTAATAATTAATACAAATAGATTTGAAATGAATAAAGTTATTAAACTTATTAAGTTTTTCCTTAGATCTTGTAACAATTACATTATGACATGATTTTTCCTTAAATCTGAAAGATTTGTCCTTCTAAGAATTTGAACAAAAAAAAATTTTACTGTGCAAGAGCTTGTAAGAGATAAATACTAAATTAGATTTGAAAGATTCTTGCAACAGATAAGATAAGTTCTAAATACTTTAGAAAGATTTTACAAACTATTTTGTAATGGAATAGTTTAATGAAATTCTTTAACTAATCAGGTAAGAACTTGTAAAATAAACTGTAAGAAGGAAAAAAATTTCTTTTTTTTCCTTTTTAAGATTTGTTTTCCTTAACTAATTACTTGCAGAGACAATTTTACTTGCATGAAAATTATCAATTGCATGATAAAGACAAGTAATTATATTGCATGAAATAATTATCTAGATTTAATTGCAAGAATTATCAAACAACTTTCTTCTACACTGTAGGATATTTAACTGAATTAAAACATGTAACAAATATAAATTCTTAAATTTAATGAATTACTTGTCCTGAGCATGCAGCTGAAATAAAGAATTAAAAAGAAAGCAAAAAGCTGGCCTGGGGTGACGTAGTCGTGCAGACGCACTGTCCTAAAAGAAAGTTGGCCGGTCTCTCGTCCGGACCTTGAAAGTAGCCTCCTCTCCTAGCGGTAAAAACTCTCCTGGTAGTACACCAGCATCCAACTCAGGACGATGAGTCAGGCCTCTGCTCAGATGGAGAATCGTTGCCCGTAAGTGGAAAAAGAACGTCGAGAAAACAGCAAAATCCGATTTCAAGAACACAGTTTCTTTCAGCAGAATGTAAGAAATTTGTGGGAGAAAGAGAGGAGATTGATTTCTGTTTTATGTAAAAGATACGTGCAGAGATAGGGTATTTATAACTCTCTGCAGATGTTTCTGTTTGTAACAGCCCGAGAGAATCTGTGATCATGCACGAGCGGTTGCAACGTGCAGATCCGATTTTCTTGAACGGGTCTAACTCTTCCCGAAAAATCTCAACAGAATTTTAAATAAAATAAAAAATAAAACCCAACAAAAATGTAGCAGGTCCAACAAGCCCCTGAATCGAACTGCATTTGTGTCCGCAGGTCGTGGGCGCGCGCCACCCGCACCCGGCCCGGGTCGGTTAGGTGCGTGTGCGCGCGTGTGGGGATGTGGCCCATGGCCCAACACTTATAACAATAGGCATGGGAGGAGTTGGTATATATACTACCTAACCTCTCATCTCCTATCCAATGTGGCACTAAACTCAAAGACAAATAAGTGGAAACTCAAGTTTTCCCTCCAACTCAAAACACATCCAACAGCTTATACATTGAGAATGAGAAGTAATGTCACATAGAGAACTATCATCCGTTTTCTATTATAGCAGAACAAGTTGCTCCTGAAGAGGCAAACAATACTGAATTAATCAAACAACCATAAATTCTGGTTCAATAAGAGTACTGAAGCTTAGACAACTTTGCAACAAGTCAGGGAGTTCTACATCCCCATCCAAGATGTGCGTTACTTGCCGCATACTCGGTCTTGCTTCTGGCATTGGATGTGAGCACAGCAAACCAAGCTTCAATACTAACTCCACCTCATATGTGCTGTACTCTTCCAATCTTGGGTCTAACGTCTCAATCACTGATCCATGTCGCCACTTGTTGAGCACCCAGTCCACAAGAACCAGTTCCTCGCCCTCTGCACATCGCTCGATCGGCCTCCTACCACATACTACTTCAAGAAGGAATGCTCCAAAGGCGAACACATCAGTTGCAGTTGTTGCCTTGCCAGACAGAGCAAGCTCCGGCGAGAGATAGCCTATGGTTCCAACAACATGAGTGGTCTGCGGATCAGTCCCATGATCGTATAATCTTGCGAGGCCAAAATCTCCGAGCATCCCATTCAGTTCACTATCTAACAGCACATTGCTAGCCTTTATGTCTCTGTGGACCACAACCTGCTCCCAGTCCTCATGCAGATATAAAAGACCTGATGCCACTCCTTTGAGGATTCGGAGCCTTTGAGCCCAATTGAGACAAGGCTTGCAACGGTCATATAAGAACTTGTCAAGACTACCATTAGGCATGAGATCATAGACCAAGAGGAGCTCACTTTTGCGGCGACAATAACCTAGGAGTTGAACAAGATTACGGTGGCGGAGCTGGCCAATGCTAGCAATTTCAGCCACAAACTCTCTCATTCCCTGTCTTGACTCATGAGAGACTTTCTTAACTGCAACCTCCATTTTGGACGAAGGCAACACCCCTCTGTACACTGTACCAAAGCCTCCGGTCCCTAGTAACGCTCTCTCTTTGAACCCTTCTGTTGCTTGAAACAAATCTTTGAATGAGAACCGATGCGCTCCACATTCGAGCTCCCAATCTTCAAGTAACTCAGCATATTTGATCCTCCTCCTCATTATGACGATAGTGGCAGCAACAGCTAATAGAACGAGTAAACATGAACCTATTGGCAGCCCAATCACCAAACTGTCTTGATTGCCTTTAGGTTTAATAAGAGGGAGTGAAGGGAGCTTTGTATAATCAAGCGGCCCAGCTACCCCATTCATTTTGAAGCTCCACCCCAGAATGCAATGGCGAGTGTGAAAAGGACCATCCGATGAAGAGAAGCCTACATGCATGGAATCTAACATCAGGCTTGCAAGATCAACGTTGCAGGTCAAGAGTGGCCTATTAGGCTTGGGCATTTGTAATGGAGACAGCGTAACATTGAGTTGCATCTGTTCCCCATTGAAATCTATCCACACTTGCATAGGTTGGCCACTGATAAGGGTCAGGTTCTTAAACAAACCAGTAGTATCCTCATAGTAACCAGCAGTATACGACTTGCTTGACTTCAAGCTATTGATATCAATGCCAACATGGTTGTCACTGATATCTTGGAATTCAGGATTTTGGATGGTGTCAAGCTCAACAGCAAGGATGTGATTGGTTGAGTTGCCATTGGTATTAGGATTCAGGAGGCCGAGGTACTGGTTTGGGAGAGCAGCAGAGAAGTCCGTTGTGCGAGAGACAAGGAAGATGATGCCCTCGCCGCCAAGATAGGTGGCCTCAGCAAGAATAGCAAACACAAAAGTAGTGGAAAACGAGTGGATTTTACCGGCTGCTGATTTGAAGCGAAGCGGCATTGGATAAAATGCATGGCCCTTCACATTCTCTGTGCTATTGGTCAGCTCAAGGAGGCCATTAGATTTAATCGATGCGACACCATCTAGGCTGAGGTTGGCACTACTGAACCCATTGTAGGTGAAATCATTTGAGGCTGCTAGTTTTATGAGGAAAGAGAAGAAAAAGAAGAGAAAGAACAAAGTCTTCAAGAACAAGGATGACATCTTCAGTCCTGCAAACTAGGAAGCAATCTGAGAGAAGGGTTAAGTAGTTCTAGGTTATTGGTATTAAAATGCTCATTGTTTTTTTAGTCTTCCATCTTCTAGCTTACAATTACAAATTACACAACCTTAATACTATTCAAATAGAACAGGAGGTTTAAAATTTAAACTCAGCTTCCGATCACCCATCCCATAAAGTATGATCAATTATTAACAAAACTAACAATAAAGCATATTCTAATTGAATTTTTTTAGACATCAACAACCAATCTGACATGAAGATATAGCAGTTGGCAGCGATACATTTCTAAGTCTCTGATGAAATAACTATAGCTAGCACAAAAGTATTTTTATCTAGTCAAGAAATAGAATATTGGGAGATCTTCATTGGTCGGTTGATTCAAGCACAAGAAACTGATAAAGAACCCTGTTAACTATTCCTAAACATTGAAAGAGTCTAGAATGAACATGAATGCAACATCACAATGTTATATTTATTAGTCTCGTCTTTCTCATGATCTTTGTTTTAAAGGGATTAAGCCTACATCTCAACACAACAAATATTACTTGACCATTTCAGTGGCTAGCAAATAAATAAGACACAGAACAGTCAGCAGCCAACAATGCTGAAACAACTCAACAGAGCCGCTGGATTCCATCTTGTGAAAGTCAAACGTTCTGAAATTGTCTTGGAATCACTCCTTAATCCTCACCCATCTCATTGCCTTACTCCTCGCCATCTCACGTTTAGGCTAGATCTCCTAGCTGTTAGGGCCCACCTGAAAACAAGTTAATAGGAATTTCTAAGCTCTTTTATTTGTTTAGACTATTTTTCTCTTTCTCTTTATTTTAGACTAGGCTTATTTTTCTCCTTTGTTTTAGTCTAATATCGAGTATGACGAAAGAATTTTAATTGTCTGGGCCTATACAAGGTCATGTGTTGTATTATTTGATAGTTTAGTTGATTTAGAAATTAAAACTTTTGGCATTGTAAGTTATTTTACTTTGTTGTGAATTTTTGCATAGTGAAGTGCAGAGTGGGAGGGAGATCTTTCGGGTGGTGAAGCCAAAATTTTATCTTTATTCTCCTCTTTTTCCTAAACCCTAATTTCTTTTCCCTTTTCTTCTTCTCCCTTCTGTTCTATATCAGATTGGTATCAGAGCTAATATTCCTACCCTTTTCTTCCTCCAAAAAAATAAATTTCTTTCCCAAAACCCCTACTTCCTTCTCTACAAAATTCTAGCCTCCACTTCCACAAAATTTTAAAAAATCCTAGATTTGCTTTTCTCCATCTTCTTCTAATTCTTCAAGTTTAATTTTTGAAAAAAAAAAAGAAAATCAAATCAAAAGAAAATCAAAAAGGAAAAGAAAAGAAAAACAAAAACAAAAACAAAAAAGAAAATCAAAAAAGGAAAAAAGAAAAAGAAAAAAGAACATTGCTCTTCTGTTTCTTCTGCCGCCAACCCACTGACTGAACCGCCGCCACCTCCCCGCCTTCGTCGCCTCCGTCAACTGCCATTGCTGTCGCGCTTCTGTGACTTCACTGCCACCACGGTTAGATCCTCGTCGATGTCATTGCCCGACTTCAACAGATCCTCGCCTTCATCACCGTCTTCAGCCTGCGCTGACCTCATCTTCAGCCTTCGTCGACATCGCCGACCTTCATCAACATCACCACTCCCTTGACTTCGATTAATGCCTGCAGATCCAGATTTTCCCACCCTCGTCACTATCCACTGACGTCCGTCGATCACCTCGTCGCCGCCTCCAGCTTCTCTCTTCATCGTCGACATCGCCGCCATGGTGATCACTGACCTCCAACTTTATCATTGTCATCTTCATTACGCCGCCGAGTTCTCTGTCGTCCAGATCCACAATCCATACACCTCACTGTTGTGGTCGTGTCTTCACGGTTGTCGTTGTCGTCGTCGTCACCACGTTGACATGCTGACACGCCAGTGTCCACCATCCTCACCACCGAGAATCCATGCCGCCGCTAGTTCTCAGCCCTAGGTGTGAGGAGAAGGGGAAGCGGGTTTCGGGTTTCAAATCCAATTCAACTTCCATCCAATCGAACCTAATTCACTTATGAAAGTTGAGTTTAAGCATATTGGGTCGGATCCAACCACTTGACCCAAACCCGAACTGTTTTCCCTTTAGTCAGCCAACTCAGTTAGCTCAAACCGGACCGGGTCCAATGGAGTCAGACTGAGCTGAGTCAAACTCTGACTGAACCAGAGTGAACCAGAACTGAGCCAACTCTCACAGAGTCAACTCAGACTGATCCAACAACGTTGGATCGAGTCAACTCAGCACTCAATCCCCAGCAGTACAACAACATTTTGAAGCCCATTTTAGACCCGTTCGGAGTCTGATTTGAGTTCTATCTAAAGCGTTGGAGCAACAACTGAGTCTCAGAGATACTTAGAGAATTTCAGATCTTTTGAACAACAGATCTGCCCTCGTGCAACCTTATTTGGAGCAACTACTCAGTATCGATGCTTTTCCAAACGCCTTTGGGTATATTCTAAACTCACCTCTCACTTTTACAATATTTACATCTCTTATGTGAACTTCGTTGTGAGTAATATTTGTTACTGCCAGTTGCCTATATTGCTGCTTATATATATTCACTTTTAAAAATTATTTTCTGCATCGTTATTTTAGAAGTCATTATGAATTTTTTTCCATTTGATCATATAGTGCACGAATTTAGTAACATTTAGGGGATGCATCTTTGTGATTGCATGTATTGTATTTGCATTTGTCAATAGTGCATGCTGCTTCATAATGTCAGGGCATATCACTCTGATCTTCTCGATATGAAGGATAAACTAGACCTAATCTTTAAAGAGCTTCAAGACTTAAAATTTAGGGTAAAAGGATTAGAAATTAAAAATAAAATAGAGGACTCTAAAGATGACACTTGAGATAAGAAAAAGGAGAATAATAATAGACGTAAGGAGGCGAAGATGATATAATTCGTAGGATTAAGATAGATCCTCTCACATTTAACGATATCCATAACCTGAAGATTTTTAGTGATTGGATGGCTGACTTGGATTACTACTTTTTATTGGGAAAAGTAGAATTCAGTTTGCTAGGATGAGACTTACAGGGTCAAGAAGGATTTATTAGACATCGGGGGGGGGGGGGGGGGGGAGGGAGAGAGAGAGTGAGAGAGAGAGAGAGAGAGAGCACTAGGCATGGGGCTTCCATAGAATCGTGAGAGGAAAAATAGAAATTAAGGAGAAATACCTTTCCGATTCCTATAAGCATCACCTCTTAGATAAGTTCGCAGCTTTCACCTGGGTAGCAAGTCAGTTCAAGACTATACTACTGAATTAATGACCTAATCCTACGTTGTGAGGTTGTTGTGCCCCCCAAACACCCACTCGTTATGCGCAGCGGTTCACGGAAGAAGAAACACAACAACCACCACTTGATCTTGAGGAATCCACCCACCGGGCGGAGACTCGATTCAGCCGGAGAAACAATCAACGCAGCAGGAACAACCACCAATAGAGCAAAGTAATCAACGCACAAATTTAACGAGGTTCGGCCAACGTGCCTACGTTCTCGGGGCAAGGGAGAGAGATCTTTATTGATTGAACAATCAATACGAACAATTACAAGAGAGAACTTGAATGAGGTAAGGAATTTCTCTTAGGGATTTTTAGAGATACAATACATGAGGCCTCTAGCCCCTATTTATAGCCACAGAGTCCCTGGATTTATGGAAACCCAGGTTGGATTCAATCCCAACCAGAAAAGGAATTCGAATCCTAAAAGGAAACTCCAGCCGCGTCTGTCGGTCGACCGGCCGGTCGACCGACCCATGCCATGGTAGACGGGCCTGGTCGACCGCGCCTACCCGAGAGCGAGGCCACTTCAGTCGGTCGACCGGGGCCGGTCGACCGCTCCAACCTGTGCACGCCCCGTGCACGCCGGTCGACCGGGCCGGTCGACCGGCCACCTTCACCGGTCGACGGGAGCATCGACCGGGAGCTCAAATTGCCTGCTCTGAAAGAACACCTAGAGGGGGGTGAATAGGTGTTTTTGCTAATCTAAACTGAATGCAAAACTAAGTGCGCTAAATGCGGAAGCTAATGCAAGTTTTGCAATCACACTCAATACAATCAACAAGTGTAGCCGAATTCCCCGTGAAGGGCTCTGGACTAACTCCTCTTGATTCCCCTTGAATGGGTTGAGGTGCTATGTGAAGCTCTTGTTGATTAAGTACAAGTGAGGCACACACAAACAACCAAGCATATAAGATGATATATCAATATGTATCAATGCAAGGCACAACACAAGCAAATAGATATGATATGCCAATATGAATTATGCTCAACACAAGCAAATATGATATGAAGTATTATGCTTTGCACAAATGTAAAGAGAGAGAGTTTAGAGACAAGTGGATCAAACGCAAACACAATGATATGTTTCGAGGTTCGAGCACCTTGCTCTACATCCCCGCCTACACCACCGTGTAGGATTTCCAATCCACTATACCGTCCACCGAGGACTCCCACCGAGGGAACCTTCACCGAGAAGGATTTTTACAACAATGGAGTACCGAACTCCTCTCTCAAACAACCACCTCACAACCGAGGGGTAGGCCCGTAGCCAATACAACAACCAATCCACCTCACACTTGAGGGATACAAACCAACAACCAACTCCACCTCACCAAGAGGGAGTAAACACCAATCTCCACCTCACAATAGAGGGAGCAAACCAACAACCAAATCACAACCTCAACCTCTACCAAAGAGGGAGCAACCAAGAAATCAAGGGTTTACAATAGGTGGTATCTTTCAACCACAAACCTCTTTCCTTTTTCTTTTTCACAAAACAAAGATCCTAATAGATTAGGATAGTATGATAGCTCAAGTGTGGAAACAAGGTGTTTTTGGAAACAAGTAACAAAGAAAAACTAATTGGGAAGTCTCTTGTAAAAGATAGAAAATGAAAGATCAAATCAAAATCCCAAACCTAGTTTTCTTTTATTTTTCAAAAACCCAAAACACAAATCAAATTGGAAGTTTAAAGCCCAAAACACTTTGAAAACTTGTTTTAAACACTTTAGAAATCAGAAATTTTTCTCCTTGAAAATCTTAGCCAAAAAACCAAAGAGATGGGGTTTATATAGGCCAAACCAGAAACTAGCCGTTAGGCTGAGCTGGCAGCTTGACAGGCTGACGGTCGACCGGCCCGGTCGACCGCCAACGGTCAGAATTGTGACCGTTGGGCAACCACGGTCGACCGGCCCGGTCGACCCAAACAAACAGAGAGCTCTGCTCTCAGACCGGTCGACCGTCCCGTCGACCGTCCCAGTGTCTCCAAACGTGCACAGATTTGTGTACGTCGGTCGACCGACCCGGTCGACCGACTTCAGCCTAGTCGACTAGGTCAGTTGACTTAGTCAACTAATAGAAGCCTGGAACAGAAACTGGGTCAGAAAAACTGGAAAAATTATTTTATAAAAATCTTTTATCTTTCTGAAACTCCCATAAAACTTGTTTTAACATTTTGTATTGAAACACAAACTTGTGATAAAAATTTCAAGACATATATCAATCATATCAATTCATTTTGAGTCTTGCAAATTTTATCAAAAACAAAACTTGTATTTTTATCAAACTTGATTTTTCAATACATGAATAAGATAGTCAAAATAAGTTTGTATAGGAAGTGTAAGCATGTATGTATACTGAACACATCTAATATGCATAAAAACCATGTAAACTTGTTTTGATCTATTATTCATGAAAACTAAAATCCAAGACATAAATCTTTTGTGTGTTGTGCACTTGAGCATATCAACTATACTAAGCTTTACAAATGGATCTAAAACACACTATCTAAACTATGGATACCTAAGTCTTCTTGACGATCTTCATCTTCAAGTAGACTTGCTCCAAAACTCCATCCATGGGCTAGGCAATGTGTGATCTTTAAGCTTTGGCCCTGGAATCATTATGAAAAGCTTCTAAAACTCCTTGTTGAAGCTAATCACGAACTAATATCTTGGTTAATGATCTAAAACTTAAACAACACAAGATTATTAGTAAACATAACTACATGAGTTAATCATCATCAAAACTAGGGTGGAAGGCCTTTGGGCCAACAATCTCCCCCTTTTGATGATGACAAAACTCATGGAGTTATATATGCATGGATTAAAGTTAAGCTTCAAAGAAGCTCCCCCTTAACTCATGCATAAACAAATAGATAAAAGATATGTAATGAATGTATGTATGCATCAACATGCATAAAACATATAAACATATTCTAGAAGCTCTAATTACCAATTAAATTAATAAAGCATTAACAAAAACACTAGATGCTCTAGATACCAATAAAACTTAATATATGCAAAAACATAATGTTGGCCCAAAGGCCTATCACCCTAGTTTTGATGATGATCAACTCATGAAGTTATGATTACTAATGATCTTGTGTTTAATTAGTGTCAGATTCATTATCAAGATTTTAGTAGGTGTGGAGCTTCAACAAAGGATTTAAAGACAAGTTGGAAGCTAGCACCGGTTGATTCACGAGCCTATGCATCAAGAACACATCTAGAGATGAGCTCGGTGGATTGCATTTGGACCAAGTCAAGAAGATGAGAAGCCTTCAAGTGAAGACTTCAAGAAGATGAAGACTTGTGTCTAGGTATAAGATTTTGTTTTTGTTTTAGTTAAAAATGTAAATGATAGATAGTTAGTGGATTGCTCAAGTATTATATCACACACACACTCTTGATAGAATTGTTTTCATAAAAGATTTTTTAGTTTAGAAAAGATTTTTCTTTGTGACAAAATACTATTTGGTTTTTGGTGTTTCTCATATACTTATCCTTTAACCAAAACCAAGTTTAGAGCTTTATGACAAAAAACATAGATATATCATTATGATTGTGTAGTGGATCATATCCATACACACTATACTTTAGAATGAACTCAAATATCTTGTTTTTGTATTTGATAAAGATTTGGAAAAACTAGTTTTGGAAAAAACATGTTCTGGAAAAATAGTTTTTATTTTTGAGCCAATATTTCCAGATTACAAAAATAGTTCAAATCTATTATAACATGTCTTGATTTTGTGCAAGCATGTTTGTGTATCATTGCATAACATTAAAACTATTTTTGTAGATTTATTGAGGATTTATGGGATTTATATTAAGTTAATAAACTACCTTAAAAAATCCCAGTTTTTCAGACCAGGAATTGGCTGACAGACCAAATCGGTCGAACCGGGCGGTCGACCGCAGCTAGGTCGAGTCGACCGTCCAGTCGACTGGACGTGCACAGCCTTGTGCACGTTGTCAGCACAGTGGTCCGGTCGACCGTACGGTCGACCGCTGCAGAGAGTTCTGCTCTCTGGATTTCTGGGTCGACCGGGCGGTCGACCGGAGGCTCCAACGGTCGGATTTTCGACCGTTGGCGGTCGACCGGTAGCTCTGACAGACCCCAACGGTCATATTTTTCTGACCTCTATAAAAGGGGGTTTTGTCATTGTTTGAAGCTAAGATTTTGAGGACTTCTTGAGCCAGTTTTTCTAAGTCATTTCAGAAGTTTTCTCCACAAAATAGAGAGCAAATACTTCCCATCTAAAAGGGAGTTTTTATTAAGAGAGTGTAAAAAGTGATTCTTTGAGTTTTTCACCATAGTTCTTTTCCTTGCTTTCTCACACCACACTTGAGCTATCCATTGCTATATTATCCTATAGGTGTGTTGTAGTGAGAGTGCTCTTTAGGTGATCAAGTGTTGTGATCACCAAAGGTCTTTTCTTTATTCTTTGAGGAGACGGGCAAGTGTGCTCGTTGGTGGTTTGAGTTCGGTTGTGAACTCTTGGTGGTTTGAGGTGCGGCCTCGGCGAGCTTGAGGAGCTTGCGTGTGTACGGGACTTGGGAGTCCGAGGGCTTGTAGGTGTTGCGGCACCAAGGAGAGATCCGTTGGGATCGTGCATAGTGGAAATCCTTCGTGTGTCGAAGGCGGGGATGTAGAGCAAGTGTGCTCGAACCTCGAAACAAATCCTTTGTGTTTGCGATTGCTTACTCTATCTCTCTTCTCTCTTTGTCTCTTATATCTTGCATTACTTTATAGTCTTTATCTCTTATATGCATGATATACCCTTGTGCTCATAATTGCTATACTTGCTTGGGATTGTTGTTAACACTAGTATTCAACCAAGAGAGCCAACGCGGCACCTCAACCCATTTCAAGGGGAATCTAGAGGAGCTTGTCCAGAGCCTCGCAAGGGGAATTCGGCAACACTCTTGTGTTATACATAAGTGTTTAATTAAAAGAAGTTTTATTTGGTCATCTTAGTTTTAATTCCGCATTTAGCGCACTTAGTTTTGCATTTAGTCTTAGATTAGCATTTACACCTATTCACCCCCCTCTAGGTGTCTTTTCAATTGGTATCAGAGCAGGTGCTCCTGATACTTAGGCTTAACATCCTAGGAGTGAGATCCATTTGCTTGCTAATCTATTGTTTGCATTTGCTTGTTTGCACACATTTAGTTTACCATGGCCTTCATGACCCCACCTATGTATGACCCTTCCAACATTCATGTTGGAAGATTAGGATGACCGTTTATTTGCAAACCCTAGGTCATAAAGTTTATCTTACTATTACCAAGGAATCCTTCCTTAGTGATCGCAATCATATAGGGGCCAATGCACAAGCCCTAGAGGCCATTAGAAGCACTTTATCTAAAGATTATCTTTTATGTGTTTCTAACATTGATTCCGCCTTTGCAGTGTGGAACAAATTGACTACAACCACCACCTCCAAGCTTCAAGTGCCAAATCAACCGGAGGAGGAATCTAGTGGAGAATCCGATTCTCAATGTTTCATGGTCCAGGGAATGACTCCCTTGAGGTACATTCGGAACCCCACTTAGATTGTGATGATAGTGCTAGTTCTTCATGTGATGATAATATTGATCCCCATGCTTTAAATGAAGAACTATCTATTGTTTGTGAAAAATTGATAGAAAAATATAAAATTTTGAAAAAGGAAAGTCTAGGCCTTGAAAAAGAAAATAAAAGTTTGCATGCTAGACTTAACAATGTTTTGCAAGAGAAGGTTGAGGTCTATAATGAAAGGGATTCATTGAGATCTCAATTAGATCTTGAACTTAAGGAAAATGAATTTTTGAAAAATAAAAATGATTGTGAAACTCTTTTGAAGAAGAATGAAAACTTGTCTTCTAAAGTAGATTTTGTTTTAAAAGAAAATGTTGCTTTAAAAAATAAAATTATTTCTATTTCTAATGATTTAGATGTTTGTGTAAAGAAAAACATTGTTTTGCAAAATAAGATTGATGCACATGTTTGTCATGCTAAGGTAGTATCACACACTTCACCTATTGCATACTCCACTTCTTCTACAATTCAAAATGATATAAATTTGTTAAAGAAGAAAATGGATTGTTTGGGCTCCACTATGAGCCAATGTGCCATGAACCATTCACGCTTGGAATCCTTGGTTCGAAAGAAACAAGCTCCATCTTCTATGCATGCACACCCTCCACGGCATACACATGCTCCTCGCGGACACCATCACACGTATGCTCATGTGTACACTTGTACACATTGTGGACGTAAGGGCCATCTTGCTAAATTTTATTATGATAGATTAAATGTTTCAAATTTAGCAAAGAAATTTGTTTGGGTTAGGGAAGGGACTAACCCCCATGGACCCAATAAGATGTGGGTACCAAAGACCACCCCTCCTATTGTTTTTGATGTAGGTGTTGGCTCTCACATGACGTGAGAATGATAGCACCTTGGAGTGAATGCGTTCCGTACTTAAAGCTTATCAAATGGATGCATCACTTTCAAGGAAAGTTTGGTGGAGAGGACCACTTTTGTTTTGGAGAAATAGAGCGGTGCCCTCATTGGTTTTGGTATCGAATCTCTAACTCCTTATGTTTACATGCTTTCAATGTTTATTTCTCATAGCATGATTTGATGTTTAGTGATCATCATGAATATGCCATGTTAATTAGATTAGTGTTATACTTATTAGTTGGTTGAAACATCCATGTCTTATATGGACTAATTTGTATGACCTATATCTAATGCACATGCATGTACATATTGATCATATATGTTTTGTATCTTTGATGCTTTATAGCATGTTTCATTGTCTTTGGATTAGTATGTTCATACCATGTTATTAGATCCTTGACACTCATGTTTAGCATTTTGAGACACCCATGTTTAATATAGACCTTATTTTTGTGTTCTCACCGTTTGTTTAGCTATCAAGTTTATCATAGGTTTAATAACATCTGTATTGGCATGATAATCATGTTTTTCGACACTAGTATAAATCCTAGTCTAAATGATTTATGTTTTGTTTTTATGCTTTATGTCTTGATTACATGTTTAGATGTTAGTTTTCATTAAAACTAGAAGATTTATATTTGTACATATGATGGGCTATAAACAAATCTATATATGTTTGGGATTGAATGCTTGTTTGTTCCCATTAGATGTGCTAGTATAGTCTAGTTTTGATGATTCATACATTTTAAACTTGTATTCCATTTTTGGTATTTATTTTTATGATTATGAGTTTTCATTTCATGTATATGTGTATTTTGCCAAACTTGAAGATATACATGTATACCCCTTGAGTCATTTGCCTTTCATGCAAATATCTATTATGGACTCAAAGTGTGTTTAAGGGATATGTATGTATACTTCTTGTGTTGACAAATCATACATATACCTTGAAAAGAATTGGTATCAAATTGTTTTAATGAAAAGCTAAATTTTCATACTTTTCATGCTTTTCATGTTTTTCTTTGAATTGGTATTTAAACTACATGTATATGTTTACCTTGTCCAAACTATTAGATATACATGAATATCCTTTTTGAGCCACGTGCCTTCATGCATATATCCTTGTGGACTCGTTTGTATCTTGGATATGTATGTATACTTTGGTTTGTATTAGACATACATATGCCTTGAAGATTAAATAATATTAATTTTTAGTTTTCTTGTTTAAAGGAATAATTGAACTTAATTGAACAATTTTTCATGATTGTGATCTCCATACTTGACTTGTACACTCACATTTATTATTTGCTCATGTTTTGTTTTCATGAGACATTTTTATGCTTATTGGATTAGAGTGTTGATTATCATGTGGATTTCATTTTTATGAAAAAATGATTTGTATTTATTCCTTGCTTGAAGGATTTCGTACTAGTTAACAAAACTTTTCATTTTAACTAGTTCGTATTCTTCGTTATAATATGAGATATACACTTGACCCTATTCTTTCAATTGGTATCATTGAACACTTTCAATTGATATCAATTTTGATCTTTTTGTATACTCATATATGTTTTGTATATGTATGCTTACTCTTTCAAGAATATCGATGTCAATTGGTATCTAACTTTCATACATATATATCTTTATGCTAAGCTTGAAAAATTTCTAATGTTTGATTTGTTTTCAATGGTATTTTACAAGCTTATGCATATATTTTGTTGGTATTTCATAAAGGGGAGAAAATTTGATGTTGTCTTTCAATTGGTATTTGATTTTCACTCCCTTACTTTATGTTAAAAATATAGTTTCAAATTGGTATCATATGTTTAAAAGAACACATTTCTCTTAATGATATCAAGATGTTTATGTTAAATGTTTTAAATTGGTATCTCAAAATTTTGTTTAAGAAAAAAAAAATATTCATTTTACATTGCCTATATGTGTATAAATTCATGTTGAGTGTATCTTTTATTGAAGAGCTTGACAACTCTTCCTTATGTGGTACACGTGTGTAAGGGGAGCTTCACATCTCCTTTTATGCATTACATATTTTGTGTTATGTGAATTAGGGCGTGTCTTCTTTCTTCATGTAACTCATATGTGTAGGGAAGCTAACTTAGCGTCTTCCTCTTCATGAATGTATATAGCATATAACATTTATTATCTTTGTTTATCTTCATTTGGTATCAAGATGCTTCATTGACATATTTTTAATTGATATCATGTTTGTAGTCACCCCTTATTGACTTTGTTTTTTGTTTTAGACAAAAAGGGGGGGAGACCATTGTTTGCATTGTTTTGATTGACACAAAAAGGGGGAGGAAAATTTTTACCCCTCATTTTATTTATAGTTTTTGAATGTTTACCCCTTTGTTGATGATTGACAAAAAGGGGGAGAATTATTTGTGAGTTTTATATATATGCATAGTTATGTTTTTGCATATATTAAGTTTAATATAGTTTAATGTATGTTTATTGGTATCTAGAGCATCTAGAAAATGTTTATTTGTTAATTGGTATCTAGAGCATGCTTTGCTTTATATATTTCATTGGTATCTAGAACCTTTATTGTTTATGTATATTTGTGCATTCATGTTTTTAAGAGCCTTCATTGCATATTATTATGTTTATTTGGCTATGCATGAGTTAAGGGGGAGCTTCTTTGAAGCTTTACTTTAATCCATGCATATATAACTCCATGAGTTTTGTCATCATCAAAAAGGGGGAGATTGTTGGCCCAAAGGCCTATCACCCTAGTTTTGATGATGATCAACTCATGAAGTTATGATTACTAATGATCTTGTGTTTAATTAGTGTCAGATTCATTATCAAGATCTTAGTAGGTGTGGAGCTTCAACAAAGGATTTAAAGACAAGTTGGAAGCTAGCACCGGTTGATTCACGACCCTATGCATCAAGAACACATCTAGAGATGAGCTCAGTGGATTGCATTTGGACCAAGTCAAGAAGATGAGAAGCCTTCAAGTGAAGACTTCAAGAAGATGAAGACTTGTGTCTAGGTATAAGATTTTGTTTTTGTTTAGTTAAAAATGTAAAGGATAGATAGTTGGTGGATTGCTCAAGTATTATATCACACACACACTCTTGATAGAATTGTTTTCATAAAAGATTTTTTAGTTAGAAAAGATTTTCTTTGTGACAAAATACTATTTGGTTTTTGGTGTTTCTCATATACTTATCCTTTAACCAAAACCAAGTTTAGAGCTTTATGACAAAAACATAGATATATCATTATGATTGTGTAGTGGATCATATCCATACACACTATGCTTTAGAATGAACTCAAATATCTTGTTTTTGTATTTGATAAAGATTTGAAAAAACTAGTTTTGGAAAAACATGTTCTGGAAAAACAGTTTTTATTTTTGAGCCAATATTTTCAGATTACAAAAATAGTTCAAATCTATTATAACTTGTCTTGATTTTGTGCAAGCATATTTGTGTATCATGCATAACATTAAAACTATTTTTGTAGATTTATTGAGGATTTATGGGATTTATATTAAGTTAATAAACTACCTTAAAAAAAAATCCCAGTTTTTCAGACCAGGAATTGGCTGACAGACCAAATCGGTCGACCGGGCGGTCGACCGCAGCTAGGTCGAGTCGACCGTCCAGTCGACCGGACGTGCACAGCCTTGTGCACGTTGTCAGCACAGTGGTCCGGTCGACCGTACGGTCGACCGCTGCAGAGAGTTCTGCTCTCTGGATTTCTGGGTCGACCGGAGGCTCCAACGGTCGGATTTTCGACCGTTGGCGGTCGACCGGCCGGTCGACCGGTAGCTCTGACAGACCCCAACGGTCATATTTTTCTGACCTCTATAAAAGGGGGTTTTGTCATTGTTTGAAGCTAAGATTTTGAGGACTTCTTGAGCCAGTTTTTCTAAGTCATTTCAGAAGTTTTCTCCACAAAATAGAGAGCAAATACTTCCCATCTAAAAGGGAGTTTTTATTAAGAGAGTGTAAAAAGTGATTCTTTGAGTTTTTCACCATAGTTCTTTTCCTTGCTTTCTCACACCACACTTGAGCTATCCATTGCTATATTATCCTATAGGTGTGTTTGTAGTGAGAGTGCTCTTTAGGTGATCAAGTGTTGTGATCACCAAAGGTCTTTTCTTTGTTCTTTGAGGAGACGGGCAAGTGTGCTCGTTGGTGGTTTGAGTTCGGTTGTGAACTCTTGGTGGTTTGAGGTGCGGCCTCGGCGAGCTTGAGGAGCTTGCGTGTGTACGAGACTTGGGAGTCCGAGGGCTTGTAGGTGTTGCGGCACCAAGGAGAGATCCGTTGGGATCGTGCATAGTGGAAATCCTTCGTGTGTCGAAGGCGGGGATGTAGAGCAAGTGTGCTCGAACCTCGAAACAAATCCTTTGTGTTTGCGATTGCTTACTCTATCTCTCTTTCTCTCTTTGTCCCTTATATCTTGCATTACTTTATAGTCTTTATCTCTATATGCATGATATACCCTTGTGCTCATAATTGCTATACTTGCTTGGGATTGTTGTTAACACTAGTATTCAACCAAGAGAGCCAACGCGGCACCTCAACCCATTTCAAGGGGAATCTAGAGGAGCTTGTCCAGAGCCTCGCAAGGGGAATTCGGCAACACTCTTGTGTTATACATAAGTGTTTAATTAAAAGAAGTTTTATTTGGTCATCTTAGTTTAATTCCGCATTTAGCGCACTTAGTTTTGCATTTAGTCTTAGATTAGCATTTACACCTATTCACCCCCCTCTAGGTGTCTTTTCACATAAGTATGCATATATAAAAACCAAATTATTCTCCCCCTTTTTGTCAATCATCAACAAAGGGGTAAACAATCAAAACAATAAAATTAGGGGTAAAAATCTTTCTCCCCTTTTAAGTCAATCAAAACAATACAAACAATATTCTTCCCCCTTTTTGTCTAAAACAAAAACAAGGTCAATAAGGGGTGACTTTAAATAACATGATATCAATAGAAAAATATGTCAATGAAGCATCTTGATACCAATAGAAAAGTAAAAACACATGAAACATCTTGATATCAATTGAAATTAAACATAATAAATTTTGAATGTCTAAACAAAATTTTGATACCAATTGTAAATAATTTTCATATTAAACATATGATACCAATTTGAATTTTTTTTTCAATCATAAAGTAGGGAGTGGGAAATAAATACCAATTGAAAAATCACCAATTGAAAAACAAAATTAAGTTTTCTCCCCCTTTATGAAATACCAACTAAAATGATGCATTGGCTTGATACCAATTTAAAAGTAATCAATTGAAACAAAAATTGAAGCTCAAGCACTAGCATAAACAACATTTGTGCTCAAAATATAGAAATATAATAGCACAAATAAAACAAGTATATGTGTATGAAATAGAATGAGTACCAATCACCAATAGATGATACCAATTGAAAATATACATACACAATAAACATATGAGTATACAAAAAGATCAAAATGATACCAATTGAAAGAGTTCAATGATACCAATTGAATCAACAACAATAATCAAGTGTATATCTCATATAATCTACCACCCAATCATGGTTCAAGTTTTAAATGATTTTCACTGGTAAAGTATACATGAACATGATCTCCCTTCCAATCGCCCTTGGAAGGTAGGGGTTTTCAAAAATAGATTTGAAAATGTAGTATGTTTGAAAATCTCTACCATAGTGAAGAATACGAACTAGTTATAGGAAAAACTTTAAAACTAGTACGAAATCCTTCAAGCAAGGAATACAACAAAAATATATATCATGAAAATATGAAATTCACAAGATAGTCAAAACTCATAATCAATTAAGCATAAATATGACTCATGAAAACAAACACATGAGTAAGCAATAAATGTGAGTGTACATATAAAGTGTGAATATCATAATCATGAAAATTTTTCATTAAGCTCAATTATTCCTTAAACATTGAAAACACGAAAATCATCAAAACTTATTTAACCTTCATGGCATATGTATGTCTAATACAAACTAAAGTATACATACATATCCAAAACATAAAGAGTTCACAAATGTATATGCATGAAGACACGTGGCTCAAAAGGATAATCATGTATATCTAATAGTTTGGACAAGATGGACATATACATGAAGTTAAACAATTAAACACAAAATCAAAACTAAATCTTCACCAAAACGAATTTCATTTCAAGGTATATGTATGAATTGTCAACACAATAAGTATACATACATATCCCTAAACACAATTGAGTCCATATATAGATTTGCAAGAAAGGCAAATGACTCAAGGGGTATACATGTATATCTTAAAGTTTGGCAATACAAACATATACATGAAGTGAAAAACTCATACACATAAAACAAATCAAAAATGGAATACAAGTTTGAAATGTATGAATCATCAAAACTAGACTATACTAGCACATCTAATGGGTTCAAATAAGCATTCAAGCTCAAACATATATAAATTTATTTGTGGCCCACTATATGTACAAGTATAAATCCTAGTCTTAATGAAAACTAACATGAAGCATCAAAACACAATATAGAAATCATCACGATAAAACTAAAACATGATTACTATGTAAATTCACATGTATTAGATTCATGATGTACATTATAGCTTAAACAAATGGTGAGAACACAAAGTATGGGTCCATATAAACATGGGTGTCTCAAAATGCTATACATGCATGTCAAGGATCTAATGAACATGGCATTATCATAATAATCACCAAATAATGAAACATGCTATAAACATCAAAGATATGAAATACAAATCATATATGATCAATATGTACATGCATGTGCATTAGATCTAGGTCATACAAATTAGTTTAACCAAGGTGAAAACACAAAAATATAAGTCCATATAAAACAAGGATGTTTCAACCAACTAATAAGTATAACACTAATCTAATTAACATGGCATATTCAAGTTGATCACTAAACATCAAATCATGCTATGAAAGATAAACATGGAAAGCATGTAAACATAAGGAGTTAGAGATTCGATACCAAAACCAATGAGGGCACCGCTCTAGTTCTCCAAAACATGGTGGTCCTCTCCACCAAAACTTCCCTTGAAAGTGATGCATCCAATTGATTCTCTTTAAGCACGGAACGCATCCACTCCAAGGTGTCATCACTCTCACGTCATGTGAGAGCCCACACCTACATTAAACAAAGGAGGGGTGGTCTTTGGTACCCATATCTTTTTGGGTCCATGGGGGTTAGTACCTTCTCTAACCCAAACAAATTTCTTTGCTAAATTCTCAACATGTAAATGATCATAGCAAAATTTAGTAAGATGGCCTTTTCGGCCACAATGTGTACATGTGTACACATGAGCATACATGTGTTGATGGTGTCCGTGTGGAGCATGTGTATGCCGTGGAGGGTGTGCATGCATAAAAGTTGGAACTTGTTTCTTACGAACCAAGATTTCCAAGCGTGTATGGTTCTTAGCACATTGCTCATAGTGGAGCCCAAACAATCTATTTTCTTCTTCAACATGTTTATATCATTTTTAATCATAGAAGAAGTGGAGCATGCAAGGGGAGATCTAGGTGAAACTACCCTAGCATGGCAAACATGTTCATCAATCTTATTTTTCAAAACTTCATTTTTCTTTAAACAAACATTCAAATCATTTGAAATAGAAATTATTTTATTTTTCAAAGCAACATTCTCCTTTAAAACAAAATCAATTTTCGAAGACAAGTTTTCATTTTTCTTCAAAATAACATGACAATCATTTTTAGATTTCAAAAATTCATTTTCTTTTTGTGCAAGTTCCAATTGAGATCTCAATGAATCTCTTTCATTATAGAGCTCAACCTTCTCTTGCAAAACATTGTTAAGTCTAGAATGTAAACTTTTATTTTCATTTTCAAGTCCTAGACTTTTCTTTTTCAAAACTTTATATTTTCTATTAGTTTTTCACACACAATGGATAGTTCTTCATTCAAAACACGGGGATCAACAAAATCATTTGAAGAACTAGCACAATCATCATTATCTAAGTGGGGTTCCGAATGTACCTCAAGGGAGTCATTCCCTTGGACCATGAAGCATTGTGAATCGGATTCTCCACTAGATTCCTCCGGTTGATTTGGCACTAGAAGCTCGGAGGTGGTGGTGGTTGTTGTCAACTTGTTCCACACTGCAAAAGCGGAATCAAGGTTAGAAACACTCATAAGATATTCTTTAGATAAAGTGCTTCTAATGGCCTCTAGGGCTTGTGCATTGGCCCCTATATGATTGCTATCACTAAGGAAGGATTCCTTGGTAATGGCAAGGTAAACTTTATGTCCTAGGGTTTGTAAATAAACGGTCATCCTAATCTTCCAACATGAATGTTGGAAGGGTCACACATAGGTGGGGTCATGAAAGCCATGGTAAACTATATGAGTGTGCAAACAAGCAAATGCAAACAATAGATTAGCAAGCAAATGGATCTCACTCCTAGAATGTTAAGCCTAAGTATCAGGAGCACCAATTGAAAGAACACCGAGAGAGGGGTGAATAGGTGTTTTTGCTAATCTAAACTGAATGCAAAACTAAGTGCGCTAAATGCGGAAGCTAATGCAAGTTTTGCAATCACACTCAATACAATCAACAAGTGTAGCCGAATTCCCCGTGAGGGCTCTGGACTAACTCCTCTTGATTCCCCTTGAATGGGTTGAGGTGCTATGTGAAGCTCTTGTTGATTAAGTATAAGTGAGACACACACAAACAACCAAGCATATAAGATGATATATCAATATGTATCAATGCAAGGCACAACACAAGCAAATAGATATGATATGCCAATATGAATTATGCTCAACACAAGCAAATATGATATGAAGTATTATGCTTTGCACAAATGTAAAGAGAGAGAGTTTAGAGACAAGTGGATCAAACGCAAACACAATGATATGTTTCGAGGTTTGAGCACCTTGCTCTACATCCCCGCCTACACCACCGTGTAGGATTTCCAATCCACTATACCGTCCACCGAGGACTCCCACCGAGGGAACCTTCACCGAGAAGGATTTTTACAACAATGGAGTACCGAACTCCTCTCTCAAACAACCACCTCACAACCGAGGGGTAGGCCCGTAGCAAATACAACAACCAATCCACCTCACACTGAGGGATACAAACCAACAACCAACTCCACCTCACCAAGAGGGAGTAAACACCAATCTCCACCTCACAATAGAGGGAGCAAACCAACAACCCAAATCACAATCTCAACCTCTACCAAAGAGGGAGCAACCAAGAAATCAAGGGTTTACAATAGGTGGTATCTTTCAACCACAAACCTCTTTCCTTTTTCTTTTTCCACAAAACAAAGATCCTAATAGATTAGGATAGTATGATAGCTCAAGTGTGGAAACAAGGTGTTTTTGGAAACAAGCAACAAAGAAAAACTAATTGGGAAGTCTCTTGTAAAAGATAGAAAATGAAAGATTAAATCAAAATCCGAAAACCTAGTTTTCTTTGATTTTCCAAAAACCCAAAACACAAATCAAATTGGAAGTTTAAAGCCCAAAACACTTTTGAAAACTTGTTTTAAACACTTTAGAAACCAGAAATTTTTCTCCTTGAAAATCTTAGCCAAAAACCCAAAGAGATAGGGTTTATATAGGCCAAACCAGAAACAGCCGTTAGGCTGAGCTGGTAGCCTGAAAGGCTGACGGTCGACCGGCCCGGTCGACCGCCAACGGTCAGAATTGTGACCGTTGGGCAACCACGGTCGACCGGCCCGGTCGACCCAAACAAACAGAGAGCTCTGCTCTCAGACCGGTCGACCGTCCCGGTCGACCGTCCCGGTCGACCGTCCCGGTGTCTCCAAACGTGCACAGATTTGTGCACGTCGGTCGACCGACCCGGTCGACCGACTTCAGCCTAGTCGACTAGGTCAGTTGACTTAGTCGATTAATAGAAGCCTGGAACAGAAACTGGGTCAGAAAAACTAGGAAAATTATTTTATAAAAATCTTTTATCTTTTCTGAAACTCCCATAAAACTTATTTTAACATTTTGTATTGAAACACAAACTTGTGATAAAAATTTCAAGACATATATCAATCATATCAATTCATTTTTGAGTCTTGCAATTTTATCAAAAACAAAACTTGTATTTTTATCAAACTTGATTTTTCAATACATGAATAAGATAGTCAAAATAAGTTTGTATAGGAAGTGTAAGTATGTATGTATACTGAACACATCTAATATACATAAAAATCATGTAAACTTGTTTTGATCTATTATTCATGAAAACTAAAATCCAAGACATAAATCTTTTGTGTGTTGTGCACTTGAGCATATCAACTATACTAAGCTTTACAAATGGATCTAAAACACACTATCTAAACTATGGATACCTAAGTCTTCTTGACGATCTTCATCTTCAAGTAGACTTGCTCCAAAACTCCATCCATGGGCTAGGCAATGTGTGATCTTTAAGCTTTGGCCCTGAAATCATTATGAAAAGCTTCTAAAAACTCCTTGTTGAAGCTAATCACCAACTAATATCTTGGTTAATGATCTGAAACTTAAACAACACAAGATTATTAGTAAACATAACTACATGAGTTAATCATCATCAAAACTAGGGTGGAAGGCCTTTGGGCCAACATGCTCCATGCGCCGTTCCTTATTCCTTTGTCGTCCGATCTCTGTGCCATCTTCTTCCATCTCCTCCATCTCCTCTCTCCCACAATTCTCCACCTCGGTGAAGATTTTTCAAATCTGAGCTGATCTCCAACGTACCCCAGTCTATCACCTGGCGAAATCGACACACGATCTCGGCGAAATCGACACACGATCTCGGCTTGCGCGCATTGGACGAAATCGACACACGATCTCGGCGCAATCGACGCACAATCTCGGCTTGGAATCTGTAGCTCAGCTGTCCACTGGAATGCACCACACATGCCTTCCCTACGCTTCATCTTAGGAGAACTTCCATACATGCCGAACACCGAACGTGGCTCCTATTCCGCAACTTCACGAACTCACGAAGATCTCATCATGAGCCAACACTGACTCTCCAACTGACTAGCTCTATCTAGTCTACATGTCTTCAGCTGGCAATCCAACCAAGTCTGCGTAGAGTACACCGAACACCATCATCGGCTTCAACTGGATACACACCACTCCTTATGTAAGCTCAACATCTTCTCACCAGAAGATCAACCTGTTCATCGAGATTACAACACCTTACCTCTACGTGAAGTCCAATCGGCCATAACACTCTACCTCTACGTGAAGCCTCTCCACCTCTACGTGAAGCTCCAATCGGCCACAACTCTTCACCTCTACATGAAGTTCTAACACAGCTTCTCGAGAATCCAAACAGCTTCATACGGGTTGCATTACCAAATGGCTGCGCCTTTACGGCTGCCTACGTACCTTCCCCAAAGGATCAAGCCAACCGTAGTTCATTCAAATGAGCTTCATTAAGCTCAAGCACTTGTACCTGAATCTGCAGCAGCGAACCTATCTGGCTAGTCATGTGAACCTCCTCACGACCATCATGGAGAACAACGGCCTTCAACTTGAGCTTGTCACGATCACAAGCTTGAGATTCATGCTTCTTTAACCACGAGCGTGGTTTTACTTTGGTTCCAATGGCTGCTAACAACTCGACTTCCTCAACAATGTCTTCAACCTGTTCAGCATCAACCTTGGCTACATGATCTCCACCTGGTGTCACATCCGGTGAAGTCTTCTCTGATGCAGAACCAGCTGGAGATGGTGGAGTAGCATCAACCTCCACCCGCTGCGATACTTCCTTGGTCTCCGTCCTCTCCACCTGCTGAGAGACGGTGGACTTCAACACTGAAGTCTCTCCAAATGTGACATGCCTACTCAATATGATCTTCTTGTTTTCGGGGTCCCACAACCTATAGCCATTCCTTTTGACACCCAAAAATACAAACCTCTTTACTCGCGGATTCACCTTGCCACTCTTGGCACTGAAGTAGGCCAGACTTCCAAACTCCCGCAGCAAACCATGATCTTTAGCAGCTTTTCCAGACCAAATTTTCAATGGAGCTTTACCTCCTATCGCAGTCGATCTATTCATGAGATGGCTAGCATACATAATCGCCTCAGCCAAAATGATTTGTCTAATCCTGCATTAGACAACAACCACCGAACCTTCTCCAGCAAGGAACGGTTTACTTCCTTAGCCAACCCATGTATACCTGTTGTGAAGTGAGTAGCAATACCTGTGTTCTGACCAAATCGTAGGAATTGGTTCATGTCTCTTTCAACATTACCAATCTGCAGCTCCTTGATCTTCCTACCAATCTGCTTCTCCATTCTTCCTCTCCACTTCACCAACATATTTAGGACTTCACACCTTTATCTCATGAGATATATCCAACAATGCCTAGATAAACTATCAACAAAAGAGACAAAGTACCTGATATCCCCAAACGCTTACGTGAACACAATCAAGAAGACCTTCTGAGCGGTGAGTACTGGTGCTGAATTTCACCTTCTTCTTGTCCAGAACGCTGTGTTCACCTTCCAACTTGCAGGTAGCAACACCTTCCATTGATCCCTTCTTTGCAGGAGCTTGCAAAGACCTTTCACCTCCATGTCCGACCTTTACCTGCCAGACCTCCGTGCAACCATCATCTGAAGGACTAGAAGTCTCCACCCGACCTGTAACTGTACTACCCTTCAAGTAGTAGAGATTGTCCCGGCGGACGCCCTTCATCACCACCATCGAGCCTTTGATCATCTTGAGAACACCATCTCGAACAGATATCACCAGACCCGATGCTTCCAAAGCACCAACAGAGATAAGATTCCTTTTGAGTTGAGGTACATACCTCACCTCCTTCAATTCTCGTACTATCCCATCATCCATCTTGATACGGACTGTACCCATCCCTTCTATATTACACGGATGGTCATCTCCCATGACCGTGTAACATCCATCAAGCTTCTCAAAGCTAGAAAATCAGGCCCTGTTCGGGCACACATGATAGGTGGCTCCGCTATTCAAGATCCACTCAGCATTATCTGAGTTACAAACAGTAGGGCAGTAACAGAGAGAGTGAATACCGATGAGTCCGAGTCTGATCCATCTGCCTGTGAGGTACTGCCTTGAGTACTGACCACCTTTACAAGATTTGCCTCAGTCTTAGACTCCACTTTCTTACCTTTGGCCTTCGGGCATTCATCTTTCCAGTGTCCTAGTTCCTTGCACAAGGCACACTGATTCTTCTTCAGATTTCTGAAGCCTGATCTGGACTTTGATCTCCCCCGATCATCTCTTCCCTTCCAATTGGAACTTCTGCCTCTTACCTCCAATGCCTCTGCTGTTATGCTTCCCGAAGAAGACAGTCGGTCCTGTCTCCTTACTTCATAACTCACAAGTGCAGCAGACACCTCATCGTAGTTAAGGGATTGTCTACCATTGAGAAAAATAAGAGTAAAGGCCTCATACTCTTTCCTAGGAAGAGAGTTCAAAAGAATTACCGCCTTATCCTCTTCACTAGTCTCCACATCCACATTAACTAGATCCGTAAGAAGCTTCGCGTACCGGTTCAAGTGTTCGTTGACGGAGCATCCTCTTTGGATCTTAAACCTATAGAGCTTACTCTTCAACTGCAATCGCGATTCTATGCTCTTCGTCAGATACTTCCTTTTCAGGATCTCCCACAGCTGCCTTGCAGATGTCTCATGCAACACCTGATACTTGCTGTCTTGTGTCAGACAAGACCTGATCAAGCCACATGCCGAACGGTTCATCTTGTCCCAATCTTCTTCCGTCGTTGATGCGCGCTTCTTCTCCAACCGTAGAGTGTCTTCGAGGTTTGATGTCGTTAGCGCATCCATAACTCACACCTCCACATACCAAAGTTGTTCATCCCGTTGAACTTCACAACATCAATCCTTGGATGTGGATACATGGATTTCACCGATGTACTTTCTCCAGTCATCTTCTCAACTCGATTCAGCCGGAGAAACAATCAACGCACCAGGAACATCCACCAATAGAGTAAAGCAATCAACGCACAAATTTAACGAGGTTCGGCCAACGTGCCTACGTCCTCAGGGCAAAGGAGAGAGATCTTTATTGATTCAACAATTAATACGAACAATTACAAGAGAGAACTTGAAGGATGCAAGGGATTTCTCTTAGGATTTTTAGGAATACAATACATAAGCCTCTAGCCCCTATTTATAGCCACAGAGTCCCTGAATTTATGGAAACCCAGGTTGGATTCAATCCCAACCAGAAAAGGAATTCGAATCCTAAAAGGAAACTCCAGCTGCGTCTGTCGGTCGACCGGCCGGTCGACCGACCCATGCCACGGTCGACGGGCCCGGTCGACCGCGCCTACCCGAGAGCGAGGCCACTTCAGTCGGTCGACCGGGGCCGGTCGACCGCTCCAACCTGCGCACGCCGGTCGACCGGCCGGTCGACCGGCCTCCTCCACCGGTCGACCGGAGCATTGTAGGCTGTCTAAAAATCATTAAAGATAAGCCATTAAAAAAGGCAGAGTTTCGGTTCTAGATGCAGGACTAATGATGGCCATCCGCGTCTCAATCTCAAGGCGCGTGGGCTCGACACCCGCGTCTCAACATCAAGGCGCGTGGGCTCGACACCCGCGTCTCAACATCAAGGCGCGTGGGCTCGACACCCGCGTCTCAACCTCAGGGTGCGAGGGTCCAAGGCCCACGTCTCGGTTATAACCGCCCTGGTTATGGGGCCAGTCACCGCCCACATAGCGGGAAGTTAGCCCCTCATTGTGGAGCACTTTTAGGGGGCACGTTCACCCCTGAAGCCTCTATAAATAGCCCCGCTGCTATGAGGAGAGGAGGAGACAAGAGACCAGAGATAGACAACAGACTACACCCAGGCAGACAGAGAGAGAGAAGTAAGAGAGAGCTCAACTCTTCAGCAAGCTTGCTGCGTACAAGTTGCTCTTTACCTACCTTCTCTTTGAGAGTTTTGGTAGACAGAGCTGTGTTACTCCTTCTACCAGCCGAAGAGAAGATCCCTGAAGGTCTAGACGGTCACCCGGTCAACGGAGAAAAAGATTCACTCTCCATCGCCACACGAAGAACCCAGCCTTAAACAAAGGGAGGATTCAAGACTCAACATCCTTCCTCCCTTGTAATCGGAAGACCGATCTGTTGTAATCTTCTATCCAATCAAAAGAATTTTACAATCGAATCCTTCTTTTCTCGACGCATACAAGGGATGGCGACTCCGCTGGGGACTTCATTTGTTACCGACGAGCAAATCGTGGCGCAAGGTGACGTCCTCCGTAAGGGGAGGATGGTCGAATCGCTAGTTGTCGAGTTCGACCAGGCGAAGTACGAAGAGTTTCTCTCTTCCGGCTCCAAGAGCCCAAGGACCCGTCTGCCGCAGGGTCTCGGCGGGGAATGGCCACGAAGCCCGATCAGAGGCTCTCTCGGGCGCCGCCGCTGCCAATTGTGCTAAGCCGGATACACGCGCCAACGCCTCTCAGGAGGCCCGCATGGTCTCAGGCACAACTGCCGTTGCGACTAACCGCGCCGCGCGGAACACATGCGTCAACGTCTCTCAGGAGACCCGCGTGTTTAAAATCTCTGGTGTCCAGCATCAGGTCGTCGTTGGTCTCTCTCCACCTCCACGACGCAACCGAAATGCTGAGCGTCGTCAGAGGAGGCGTGCGCGTCAGCTTCAAGTTAGAATTTCTGATTGTCCAACTGAGGTTGCACGTAACGTACAAACTGGCGTCTTAGCTGCGCTGCATCTAGCGCGGGAAGTCCGCGTTTGGCGGCCCAAACGCGAGACTCCCCAAGTTAGGTCCTCTGAAGACCACTTATCAAACGCCAAGGTGAAACCTCTACGCCTCGTCAGACGCAAGAGGTACGCCCCCATAGGCGTGGGGCCCAGCAACCCCTCCCTCTCAAACTCTTCTGCCCCGACGCACTAAGCGGCAACGCGGACAATCGCGTCTCGTCTCAACAGAGACGCCAGACGCGCGTCTTACAGCCGCGGCGCGAAAGTCGCGTCCCTGAAACCCGCGTCCAGCATATGGATGCCTCCCGTCTTCGACGTTGCGAGGTTAATCTCTTCGATCCCCCTCCCATGGATCTGAGGGATTACTTGACGAAGAAAAGAAGTGCCAATCAGGTCACTTCATCATGTTGCTGCCAACGGCTCATCTCTATGCTCTCCGAGTGCCGTTGTGGTTCAGGTGTGCACCAGCAGTCTTTAGTTAGACAGCTGACCCTGATACCCCGTCAGCCAAAAGAAGACGCTCTCATAGGCGGAGAAGGTTCTCTGACGCTGAATACCCAGAGCTCACTGCGAATATGACTAGCAGGAGCAGAGGAAAACAGCTTGCAGTCAGCTCTGATGAGTCTGACTCTGAACCGGAAGGAGTGTATCGACACACTCGTACCCGGACCGGGGCCATCCCCCCGATTGATTATAATGCCCTAGCCCGGGCATCAAAGTGAACGACTCTCACTCTGCAGTAGCAGAATCGCAGGCCTCGAATTCTTCCATCGAGAAGGAGGCCTTCACCTACATGACGAGCACTCCCGAAGAGACAGCCCGGCGCCTGGACCTGCAAGCTCAGATCCAGAAGGAACAACTTGAGATGATTCGTGCTCAGCAAGAATCCATCGACTCTCTCAAGCAGATGCTTGCGCAGTTGCTCGAAGACAGGAAGAAATCTCCCCCTAAAAAGTCTAAAGGCAAGAAAAAGAGAGAGAAAGCTCGTCTTCTGTGCACCCTGATGGAAAGAAGCCCACCTCGACCTCGTCCAAATCCTCGTCGCAAGGGAAGGACGACCAAAATCAGGGGAAGATTCATTTCGAAAGAATGAATCAATTAGAGCAACGCCTTGAGGCCCTCACGAACCGTAAAGGCCTCCAGGAAGCGGGAGTGGTCCGGCCTTATCCGGCCGAGTGGGACTTGGTTCCATACCCGCCCAAGTTTAAGGCTCCAACCCTCTAGGCATTCGATGGGAAGGGGTCACCCAACCAACACCTCTACTACTTTAAATCCCAAACAGGGAATGTAGTAGACAATGATGCCATCTTAGCACGTCTGTTCATTGGCATCCTGAAAGGGCTCGCCTTCGAATGGTTTATGAAACTCCCGGAGGGCTCCATCAAGAACTGGGGCGATTTGGAGAAGCTATTCCTAACGCGCTTCTTCGAAGACGACTCGGAAGTCACGATGCCCACCCTTTTGGCTACCAAACAGCGAAAGGGAGAGTCCGTCAAATCTTTCGTGGAAAGATTTCAAAATGTGGCACTCCGATGTCCGAGCGGCATGACCCAGGTCACCCTGGTGGAAACATGCCGCCACAATCTCCAAACCTCACTCCTTACTCAAATAGGAGTTGGTGAAAGCCGCACCTGGAAGCAGCTGGTCCAACAAGGTGAACAGGATGAGGAGATTGTTGCCCGCGTCAGGGCGGAAGAAGGGAAGCCACTGCCAGAGAGGTCAACCAGGCGTGCGCCAGACACATCCCTCCAGACAAAGCGGAAGGATAATTTGGCAACGGAGACCAAATCTCCCGCCAAACCTCAACCGGTCAAGGCGAGTGGCTCTTCAAGCCACCCACGCGCCAACAACAGCATATCTTTCAAGGAGGACATGTCGATTCGCTCTTTAAGCTACTCAACAAGAGCAATAGACTGAAGCTCCCCGAAGCCAGGCGCCCTGAGAAGTCGGTAAAACCGACAATCCCAATTACTGCTTATACCACAGGATGTTGGGACACCCCACCAAAAGCTGCTACGTCTTCAAGGACATCCTTCAGGCCCTGATTGACGCGGAGGTATTAAAACTCCGACCAGAGCAGAAGAAGGTGACGGCTAACATGACGTCAGTTCTCCTGTTCGGAAGACAACTTGGCAACGCCTTCGGGGGTGGTCCCTGTTCCGAAAGGAGAGCTAAGAGTGATCAACACAGATCCTCACCAGCAACAAGAGAAAGGCCTGATACCTGTCCCCACGCCTCGAGGGGAAATCATGTGGGTCCACCCTGACCTTGTTGACGCCCAGCAATGGACTACTGTAACTAATAAGAAGTCCAAGGGCAAGGCAAAGGCGTCATCCTGCAATGTGGTGTGTGCCTCTTCTCGAGAAACGGATACCGATATTCCTTCGCTAACCGACTTGGAAGAGGAGACAATAGTTCTGGCCGCAGAACTCAATCGGCTAGTGACAGAAACCCGCTCAGGACAGCCCTACTTAAAGCAGTATGGTGAAACGGCGGGCAACCCCTCCACAACCAGCTGCAGAGCCAACCAAGCCCTCCACAAAACTCAGTGGAGAAACAGAAGGAGATTCGATTTTCTCGAGCCCTTCAAAAGGGCATCGCGGAAGGATCTACGGCGCCTTACCGCTTTGATGTCCTGGCTCAATTGGCCAACATACCGGCACGGATTACCTTGTATGAGCTTCTTAGGCTGTCAAAGTCAACTAGAGAAGCTCTACAAGAGGCTCTGGCAAATGCTGAGGTCTTCATGACCCAGGTGCCAAAGGAGAAAGATATAGAGAATTGTCTCCACACCTCCCAGAATGCCCCCTGCATCACCTTCACGGCAGAGGATATGCAGGTTAAAGGGAAGCATGATCGACCCCTGTACTTCACAGGGTATATTGGATCATCTGAAGTGAACCGCATTCAGGTAGATCCAGGGTCCGCGTTGAGCATCATGCCTCGCCGGGTCATGCAACATCTGGGCATTCCTACTCATCGTTTGAGCCCTACCCAGACAACTATCTACGGGTTCAATGCCAACAGGACCCGTCCGATGGGGAAGATTAAGCTCAAATGCCAGATTGAAAGTTTAAAGTCGGAAGTGACATGCTACATCATTGATGCCGACACTTCCTACAACCTATTGCTGGGACGGCCGTGGATTCATCGCAACTCCATCGTTCCCTCTACTCTCCATCAAGTCATGAAATACATTGACGAGAATGGAAAGGTGCAGACGTTGATTGCCGAAAGGCATCCATTCAAAGGGGTCGAGAATTATTTCACAGACTCCTTACTGTACCAAGATCCCGTGGAGACGGATGAAGTCCCGCAACCGGAAGAACCAGACTCTGGCAATGAAGTCGACACCGAGCTGGAGGAAGATGAGTGTGTGTGGGAGTTAGAGCCACCTGTAACGGGCATTAATAAGCCCGATGTTGATAATACCTCCGCCAATGATGTAGGCGGTTGGTACCTTAATGAAGAATTGGATTTAGCGTATTTTTCTGTGTTTGCTTCTGATTCAGTGCCGTCAGACACTAGCACCGACGTGGATGACGATCTCTGGTCGGCAATGGATGCTTTGACATCATTGCATGTACCAGTAAATCGTCCTTTAAAACATGTCGAAATGTCGGCGATGCGCAAGAATCAATATTCATGGTTCCAGCAAGAAGGAAAGGCCAAAGACCAATTCTCTTCGGACGAATTGAATCCGAACCAATGACTCATGAAGAATCAGAAAGCGAGCAGGAATCCCCTCAGTTCGGTCATTATGAGCCAAAGGCACTCAGAATGATGAAAAATATAGGGTATGACCTAACCAGCAGACCCGGTTGAACTTTGGCAAAGGAAGGAGAACGTTACTTCGATCCTTTGTGCCGAAAGGAAAAGCACCCGATTATTATCATCAGACTCGCAGGGGGTTGGGTTATGTATCAATTCCGGCTCCATCAGCCTCTGATTCTCGAGAATCGTCAGGTCACGATTACTCTTCAGGCACGTCATCATGAGTCAGATGCTAGTGTCGGCAACATCTTCAGAGAACTTTCAGTGAACATGGTTTCAACAAGCCACCTGGAAGACGAAGATGAAGAAATGATCCAAACCGATACAGATCCTTGGATCAGACATTTAAACGCTCTTTGGGACACCCGCTTTGAGCAGCGAGAGCCACCCACAGAAGACAAGGTTGTTCAGATCAATCTAGGAGATGAGGCTAACCCTAAACCCATCTTCATAAGCGACGGCCTGTCACCGTCGGAGAAAAAGGATCTAATATCTCTTGTTCAAGAGTACAGAGATGTCTTCGCTTGGAATTACGAAGACAAGCCTGGACTGGATCCTCAAGTGGCTATACACCGCCTCTATATCAATCCGGATGTAAAGCCTGTCAAATAACAAAAGCGACGGTTCCGTCCAGAAGTAATGGAGGCGATTCTATCGGAGGTCAGAAAGCTTATAGATTCTGGCTTCATTAGGGAAGAGCAACATCCCGATTGGGTAGCCAACATCGTCCCCGTTGCTAAGAAAAACGAAAAGATCCGGATCTGCATCGACTTTCGTGATCTAAACGAGGCTTGTCCCAAAGACGAATTCCCACTGCCAATCACAGACGTCATGATTGACAATACTTGTGGATTCGAACGAATGTCCTTCATGGACGGGTTCTCAGGATACAATCAAATCAAAATGTATCCTGACGACGAAAAGCACACCTCCTTCAGGACACCATTGGGGGTCTACTGCTATACCGTCATGCCCTTCGGACTGAAGAATGCGGGGGCAACATATCAAAGGGCTATGAACGCCATTTTCCAGCGGCAAATACGCAAAACGGTGGAATATTATGTTGATGATATTGCGGTGAAAAGTCGCGCTAAGGGTGATCACATAGCTGACCTGAAGGTGGTCTTTGACATCATGCGAGCTCATCAATTGAAGATGAATCCCACCAAGTCCTTCCTGGGCGTGGCCAGTGGTAAATTCTTAGGATTCATTGTAACCTCCACCGGAATCCATTTAGAACCGGAAAAGGTTCGCGCTATCCAGGACATGCAACCTCCGAGAAATCTTAAGGACTCAGGGGATTGCAAGGACGATTGGCGTACATCCGCAGGTTCATCTCAAACCTCTCTGGAAGATGCCAACCCTTCGCTAAGTTGATGAAGAAGGGTGTCTCGTTCATTTGGGACGACGCTTGCCAACAAGCGTTCGAGGAAATCAAGCAATACCTCACCCAACCACCAGTCCTTGCAGCTCCAATATCCGGGAAACCTTTCCTGGTATAACGTCCGAGAAATGGATCATTCTTTGGGAGCTCTACTAGCTCAGAATGATGATCAAGGACGAGAGCGAGCAATCTACTATCTGAGTAGAACAATGATCGGAGCCGAACATCGGTATAACCCGATCGAGAAGGAGTGTTTGGCATTAGTGTTCGCCATTCAGAAAATGCGACACTATCTGGTAGGCCAAACCATAAATGTCATATCAAAAGTCAACCCCTTGAGGTTACTCATGACAAAGCCTTCATCGCTAAATGGCCGACTGGCAAAATGGGCCATATTGTTATCTCAATATGAAATGCACTTTTTACCACAGAAGGCCATTAAAGGTCAAGCGGTGGCGGATTTCCTGGCTGAGCATCCAGATCCGAGGGCAACCAGCTCTACGACAATCTCCTAGATGAGGTCGCTGAAGCCTGCCAGACTCAGACATCCTTTGAAAGGCAGGTGTGGCAACTTTTCTTTGATGGTGCGTCCAGAACGAGCCCAAAAGGACACCTAGTAGCAGGGTAGGAGTAGTACTTGTCTCCCCACAGAACTATGTGATTCCTCGAGCTGTCTCATTAACCGAACCTTGCTCCAACAATGTAGCGGAGTACAATGCTCTTTTGATTGGATGCAGTTCGCCGATGAGATTGCGTTAAAAATCTCGAGGCATATGGCGACTCTAAACTCATCGTCAGCTAAGTTCGCGGGGAGTACGAGGTCAGACATGAAGACCTAGTACCCTACTACAACGCAACTATCCGCATGGTCGAAAGGTTCACAAACTTCTACATTGACCATGTACCGCGCAGACAAAATGCGCACGCAGATGCACTCGCATCCCTCGCGGCCTCCTTAGCTCTTCCAGCTGGAGCAATGGAGAAAGTATTCGTCTACAGCCACGACCTGTATTGCCCGAGAACTGCCCTCGAAGACTATCAGGAGTCAAAGGGAGAGTGTCAAGGCAAAGAAGTGCTGGAATTGTCAACCGGGCCAGAGCTTAAAGACTGGCGATTCCCCTATATCGACTATGTCTTGTACGGCATCCTGCCTGAGGATGCCAGAGAAGCGGCTGCCATTCGAAGGAAAGTCCCCAATTTCTACTATAATGCGATTACGCGAGCATTGTATCGTCGATCGCATGACGGGATCTTGCTCCGCTGCCTTTCACCAAAGGAGGCACAGGAAATATTGAAAGAAGCCCATGACGGTATGTGTGGAGTGCATCAACCTGGCCCAAAACTTGCATACTGACTCCAAAGGCTGGGATATTATTGGCCTAAGATAATCGCTGACGCCATCACTTATGCCAAAAGATGTCACGCCTGCCAAGTACATGGCGATTTCATCCATCAAGCACCAGGATACCTTCACTCTACAACCTCTACCTGGCCATTTGAAATGTGGGAGATGGATGTAGTTGGCCCTATCAGCCCGCCGTCATCAAAAGGACATCGGTTTATTTTGGCAATAACCGATTACTTCTCCAAATGGGCTGAGGCCGTTCCTTTGAAGGAGGTAAAGTCATCTGATGTGATCAAGTTCGTGAAACATCATGTCATTTACCGTTTTGGGGTACCTTGACGAATTGTCCACGACAATGGGCCCCAGTTCATCAGTCAAGCTTTCCAAAGGTTCTGCGCTAAGTTCAGAATCCAGAGTGTGTCCTCAACGGCATACTACCCCGCCGCTAATGGTCTCGCAGAAGCTTTCAACAAGACCATTGGCAAGCTCCTCAAGAAATTTGTCTCGAAAAGTCAACGTGATTGGGACGACAAGTTAGGTGAATGCTTATGGGCTTATCGCACAACTGTGCGAACCCCGACTAAAGCCACGCCATTTTCTTTGGTATACGGGTGTGAAGCCGTGCTTCCACTCGAAATTCAAATTCCATCTCTACGCGTTGCCTTGACAACAGAGATGACAACAGAGGAGAAGCATCAACAGCGACTCCAAGAATTGGAAGCCTTAGACGATAGGCGTCTGCAGGCCCAACAGCAAATCGAGCTCTACCAGGCTCGAATCACCAGAGCCTTCAACAAGAAAGTTAAAGTGCGAACTTTCAAAAAAGGCGATCTTGTCTTAGCCGTCAGAAGACCCATGGTAATGACGCACAAGACAAAAGGAAAATTCCAACCCAAATGGGAAGAGCCATTTGTAGTAGAGTCAGTCTACTCGAATGGTCATATCGTCTCATAACTTCAAATGGCGATACACTCATGATGCCGATCAATGGCAGATTCTTGAAGAAATACTATCCCTAGATAGTGTTCTTCCTCAGATCAAGTTTAAAATTACACCTCTGATCAAAACAAGAAGAATTTCTTCATTAAAACATCCGACGCCTCCGACGGCTAAGGATAGAGGAAAATGTTGGCCTCTAAGCCCAACATAAGTCTTCGACAACTTATCATGCTAAGGGGAATAGCATGGCTAGCCAACTCAAACGGTAGTTGGTAAAGGCATATCAAACCCGTTGACAGCTGAAGATTTGCTAAAAATCCTAAGGGACATGTTCCCATTTGATCTGACGCCTCCAACGGCTAAGGATAGAGGAAAATGTTGGCCTCTAAGCCCAACATAAGTCTTCGACAACTTATCATGCTAAGGGGAATAGCATGGCTAGCCCAACTCAAACGGTAGTTGGTAAAGGCATATCAAATCCGTTGATAGCTGAGGGTTTGCTAAAATCCTAAGTGGACTCAACTCCACTCTCCCCTCCAAAATCCCTTACCAATTCTTATCCACAGAATGGTAGGTCTACAAGATACAATTGTTGCCAAGTTAACACTATACCTCTAGCACTTCAAACTCCACCTGTCCATTCTTATCAATAGAATGACAGGTCCTCAAATTGCTCATATCGCAATTCAATTTCTGTCAAGTTAATACCACACCTCTGACAAATTACTGTTAAGTTAACATTACACTTCTAAACAGTACATTAAGTTTCTGCCAAGTTTAATATCACACCTCTGACAGTCACTTTCCTCCAGACTTCCATGTCGAAGCCGAAATGGATGATGCTAAGTTCAACATCACACCTCTAGCATCCAATTCATTGTTAAGTTCAACAATACACCTATGACAATGAATTTCCTTCGAACTTTCGTATCGGAGTCGAGATGACCAATGCCAGGTTCAACATTACACCTCTAGCATTACCCTCACTGTCAAGTTAAACATCACACCTATGTCAGTGACACTTCTGTTTTCCCAAATGAAACTGAAGTATTTCCGAGTCAGGTTAATATCACACCTCTGACTCACATCCTTGTCAGGTTAACATCATATTTCTGACAGGACTACATTCAACCCGTTAAGTTAATATCACACCTCTAACGGTAAAAACCTTCTTAGATTCCCCGCGGATCTAGATTCACTTGCTATTCTCTTCAATAGAATAACAAGTCTACCTAAACACATTGCTAGGTTAATACTACACCATTAACAGTGTTTTCCTTCAAATCCCCAGCTGAGTTTAATCAAGTGAATCCTAAACCTTGATAAAGGCCCATCTTCCCTGGGGGTACGAGTTCCACTTGTCATTCTCCTTTATAGATTGACAGGTCCACAAAATTATCTTATCTCCTGTCAAGTTAATATTACACCTCTGACAGCATTGGGGAGTTCCAAAAATAGGATTTCTCTCTAAAAAGTTTGACTGTTTGAAATTATCATCATAGTTCTGACAAGTCAAAGTCCTTTGCTTCTATGCGTCTGACCAAAAAAAAATTCAAGACAATAGAAGGAGAAAAAGAAAAGTGTCACTTTTATTTATATCCAGGCACATGAAAGTGATACAAAAACGCTCGCTTATACAATAAGATTGAGTGTTACAGTTAAGGAGTACAAAGAAGTCCCTCTCTCAGAGGTTGCACTCGCTCCTCAGCTGCATGTTATTCCGAGTACAGGATGCTTGGAAGGGCGCCAAAGCAGGATCGGACATTGTGGCAACGATCAGAAGCTGGTTGCACCACGATGCATGATGTAAACATCGAAGAAGTCTCTGGTTGATCGAGAACAATGGCAGTTCTTGAGGTCTGATGGCAGCAGAATCTTCTGATCCCACCTGACCATCCGAAGCCGGGTTATGATCCGTCGAACATCTCCATCCAAAGTGGCGGGTTATGATCCTTCCTGATGAACATCTCTTCCACCAGAAGCTCATCCAGTGAACATAGAGTCATCTCGATGCCACTTCTGGGGTGAGAGAGGAGGTCTTAAGACCTCACAGGGGATGCTACCCACCACTGTATCCACTGCAACCCCCACCGCCATACCCACTGTGACCGTGACCAGCCCGCAAGCATGACTGGTGCATCGCGTCCAATGAGATCTTGACGAGGGTTAAGTCCCCGTCAGGGATCGTGATTTCTTCCCTTGTGGACGACGGAGATTATGATTTCTTCCCTTGTGGACGAACATCGAACAAGTTCGCCGGCCGATATGTTCTCCCACGGGCCTAGCGAACGTGAAATAGGATCAAGCCTACCTGCAAGAAGCAAACAAGGGAATTAGACAATTCAGAGCTTAGTATACTTCGACAGAAGAAAACTAAGTCACAAACGCGGTTATTGCTGAAGACTGCAGACGCGGGAATGACCCGCACGCTGGGCCGGATTCCTACGACAACAGAATTCAAACGCGACCTAATTCTACATCCGCGTCTAAGATACAAGGCGCGCAGAGAATCAGACGCCAAAATTGCCATCTCTCTGTTGGAGGAACAGGAGTTGCAAAAGTTCAGGCCTGAAACCTTCGACCCGAATTGAAATTCTTCCAAATCAGTGGCCTTAAGACGCGAGCTCTGTGTGCAAAGCACGCAGCCAGGTACCAACGACTTCAATACTTGCATTCAAAAAGTTTAAGTCGATGGCACAAATTCCAGAAGAGGAATGCACCAACCACGACTTCGCAGGAAAGTCCAAATGATATCTCTTTAAGAGATGTACTAAAATTCAAACTTGATTGGATCTAAAATGTCATTGTAAGTGGACATGGCATACCCGCAGAGGCCTCTGTTAAGAGTTGAACTCTCTGCATTGAGGCGCGGACGTAAAAGGTGCTCATGGAGACGCTTCCTATCATTGAAATCACTTGACAGTGGTAATCTACTGAAGAGACCAAACAGAAGCATGGAAGCTCTGGGTCATCTTCGTCCATGGAGGCAAACCCCTGATAAGATCCTTGAATGGAGAAGATAGAGTCTCTCAGAAAGGGAGAAGACAGAATCTCTCAGAGCACTCGCTCTCAAAAAGAACACAGTCTAAGTATGGACTGTTAAAGAGAGTGGTAGAGCTCCTATTTATAGGCAGCCAATAATAACCGTAGTTAATGGTTCATCAATCGGAACCGTCGGCCTTAATGACCGCACGACTGTTAAAGCCCAATGGGAGGCTGACGCGTGGAGCGTCGCTTCGGGAAGCGTCGAAGACGCTGGTTTCCAACCGCCAGCGCCGTATTGGCATTAAAAGGTATTAACGCCTAAGCCCAATGAAGAGCTGACGCGTGGACAAATCGCTTCGGGAAATAACGGATGATGCGGGTTCCCAATCGTCAACGGAGACTTGACGTTCAAAGATTTCATAAAATCTTTATGACAGGCTGTTTATAACGCCTGGGAAATCGTGCCAAAACGCAGGTGTGAGAGCTGCGTCCAAAGACCCGCGTCCCCTCTTTTCTCAAAACTCGGCGTCCTTCATTCCAAGTTAGAAGATCCTTCGCGTCTCTTGGATGA